>PVJO010021379.1:0-30140 GCA_004026905.1 Hystrix cristata | reverse complement strand
AGGCATAGACACCTGCTCGAGAGAGGAGAAAAACAATCAAAATGGTCCTGGGAAGATGACCTCACTGCTTCCTTTCAGAGAGCCACTCTTACATGCCCAGAGCCACAAGAGCCTGGGGGCCAAATTAAAAGGCTCTGGATAGATTAGGCTATCATCATGGCACCCCTTGCTGGGGGCAATTTGCATCTATTTAGCTAACGTAAGAAATTACCTCTGGAAAATAACCCTGGATTAGTTCCCATTTGGTTATTTTTTGTCAGAGTCATAAGGACAAAGTGAGCCCTGCTCAATTCACAGATACTTCCTAAGAGGCACATTTCCCTTCCACCCAATGCCTGATCCAGAGGAGCCACCAGGCGTTGATTGCTTCTCAGTCGGGTAATGAGATTGAGCCCGCATTTCCTCCCTTCGTGAGCCAGCTGTGCAAAACCTCTGCAGACTTGATGAGTATGTGATGGGGATACAATTTCAAGGAAAGATGATTACATTCCCACTAACTAGGATTCTATTGAATTAAACCATTTAGAGTATTTCAATCAGAGTGAGAATTGGCTAGACAAATACATGTCACTTGTCAAAAAGTACTATTATTAAATAAATGGCTCTACATTTCCTTTTTCTAAATTGTAATGAAGATGAGCAGCATGAATGGCAGTAAGATTCACGAGGCTGGAGCAGTGTCTTATTGCATGTTGTTTAGCTGCATTTAGAGGAACAGGAGAGATACTGATCTTGAAAGGTGCTTTCCAGTGGACTGTCATGATCTGCCTTTGCTTTCCATGAAGATGGTGGGGGTTGGGGATTTAGTTCAAGTGGTAGAGTGCTTGCCTATCAAGTGCAAGGCCCTGAGTTCAATCCCCAGGGGGGGAAAAAAGATGGTGTTGGCATGTGCATGCACTGTGCGTGCCCAGCATCCAGCATGCACAAATACCTGCTCAGTACCAGGTAGTGCCTGAGATGAGTGGGTTTTGGGCATCGTGTCTGCATTTGTCCATAGCTCATGACAAGGGAGCAAAGGCAGATTGTCACAAGCCCTCCTTTTGCCTCTTCTTCCAGGCTGCACCATTAAATGACCCAGGAGAAAGCCCTCAAGCCCTGGACCCTGGAACCCTGAGTCAGGAGTTGAGAGGACCCCCTAGCTGAAAGCTGAAGATTTCTGACTATGGCTGAGAGTCACTGAGCAGGTGCCCTGGCAGACAGAAAAAGAGATGGACACTGCTTATGCCACTGACCAGAAGAGAGCAACAGGCCACGTCAAAGAGAGGAAGCCTGTCTCAACCCAAGGCTGCAGACTTGAAGAAGGGAGCGCGTTTTAGAGTAGGCAAGTCTAGAAACGAGCTACTCATTCTGGCAAAGTCACCTTAAATATAGACCAGGAAACAACATGCCCGTATCTAATAGTAGATCCTCCTCTGCCAAGTATGAATCTCTTTATTTAAAATCTGTCCCCATTGCTGCTTTAAACTATAACTTATCCCAAGAAAGAACATGCCCAAGGAACTGTTAGTGAGCTAAAGTTAAGGGCAGCTGAAACAGGTAGGCACTGGACTGGATGAAAGTCTGAATATGATGTTTCTACAAAGACAAAAGGCAAAATCCTAAGTGCCAGTCAGCAACCTAGTTATTCAAAATATCTTCGCAGCCTCCTTCCTGTTTAACAGATTTAAAAAGGAAATGCACCTTCTATGGCTTGAATGTGTTCTCCAAAAAGCCTGTACTGGAAACCGAATCCCCAATGCAATAGTGTAGGGGCCCATGTCAGGAGGGAGGGCCGGGGACTAATGCAACAATAAGGTGGCATCCTGCTCCCTTTCTGTCTCACCTTCCACCATGGGGTGATATAGCAGCAAGATCCTCACCAGATCCTGCGTGAGACTGGGCTTCCCAGCCTCCAGAAGGCTGAAAAATACATTTCTTTTCTTTGTAAATTATCCAGTCTGTCACAGCAACACTAAATGGATTAAGACACACCCCTTCTCTCTGTCACCCAAAGTTTCTGCACTGTGCATCTACAGGAACTTGGGCAGCTCTTGCAGTCTTGCAGTCACTTTCAGTCCTTCAGTGTGGAGACTCCATGTCCTGGCAGCCCCTGGGGAGTCCTCAGCTCCACAGCTCAAGCAGCTAACCTGTTGGGAAGGGCCCTGGATAACAGCCACTAAGCTGGCTTCCTTCTGGTCCCTTGAATGCTCAAACCAGGAGACTGGAGGACACCTCCACCCCCAATACAGTCCATCACTTTTCCCTGCTACGAGCTCATGCAGTCTCCAAATTCCAAAACACTCTGTCAACTCCTTGGGCTTGGCTGGATATTGGAAAGCTTTCTTCTTGTTTTGTCTTGGGGCAGGAAGAGAATTCTTCTGCATTCTCTAACTGCCAACAGATTCTTGGTCTTTTCTAAGCACAGTGAGAACTGAGCTTAATATGGGCCAAACCAGTGCTGCAACCTCTGTAGCTCCTGCAGAAGTGGTCCAATGCCTGATTTTGACACCTGGAGACTCTCACAGGGCCCTTGAAAAATGCTAGAGCATTCACTTTCCCTCCTGTACACCATGTCAGTCACTAAATTACGCTCAGGGCTCAGCCACTGACATTCACATTTTCCCATCCGTAGAGTAGGTATTATGACCAACTATTTTCCTACTGTTCTTGAAGTCTACAGAGGACAACACTGTTGTGGGAGTGATAGGCCTTGTGCCCTGGGCTTCCACCCATCCAGATCAGTAGATATGATGGCCCCAGCTCTGGCAGGCAGGGAGGTGACAGAAGGAGGGCCAGCAGGAGACATCAGGTGCTGCTCATCATGAGTGTGAAAATTGAGTTGTTTGTAAGGCCAGGGGATGACAGAGAACTGCAGGCAGTAGGATAATGGGAGCCAGAGCTCAGGGCAGGAGTTCAAATCTAGAGACATAAGGGCGAGTTCCGACATCAGGGTGGTTAGACGGGTGGTTAGATGGGGGCTGTGGCTGCTCGGCCCCAAGCTTCTTCAGATCCTCGAGTCCATGATGAGGCTTCTGTTCTGGTCTAGGACATGGCAGAGGAGGGTCAGTGATCGGAATCTTAGTGTTCCCAGAACTGGAGATGAAACACATCAGACTGGGTTCATACACACTGCTCACAAACCACACACACTCTCACACACACACACACACACATGCTGTAAGTGAACAGCACACACACCTGTACATACATACTGCACATACATACCATGTAGCTTAGTCACACACCATACAACTCACTCATATGCTATCCACACGTATACCATATGTGTACAGAAACATGCATGGCACACAAATATGAACACACACAACGTACTATACATACACACTTCACACACACTGCACACACCACACATATCACACACAGCACTCACATATCACACACATATTGCATAGAGATACACACAATAAACACAGAGACATATCCGCACAGATAAGCTCACACCCATATTGCACACTATGCACACACACATACACACACTTATACATGCCACAAACACACACGCACACCCCCCTGTGCTATATGAATATCACAATCACACAGATAATGACAATCTGCATACACTGACCCACCACATATAAACCACTCCTGCTCACAAACCACACACCTGAAGGCATGCAAACCCCAAGCACACAAACAGACACACCACACATGTAAGTAATAAAGAAAGGGAAGTATGAGGACTGAGGAGTGTTCTGTAGCTGTCGAAGCTGAGTTAGTTCCTGGGACTGCTTATTAGGACTATATTCTGCCAGCCACACAATGGTGATAACCAGGAGCATTAGCAGCCTGTCACCTCATAAGACTTTACAAATTTAAGGTTCTGCTAAGCAAAAAAGTTTCCAATGGAAAGAAAACTATCTTTAGACAGGTTCAGGCTTCAGGAAGAACATTATTAAAGTGATAATGGAAAATGTTTATTGAACTGCCTTATGGTGGCCACTGTGAATAGGAGTGATGCCTACGTTTATTGAAGTAAGAAAGAACACACTTAGGGTGAACTGCCTGAAGAGACAGAGAACAGATTAATATGACCAGGTAACATTCCAAGCATTACAGTTTATACAAGTCACACAACAGAACTGACTGAACAAGTTATAGCTTGCTGCAGGGACTATGGCTTCCAGTTTTCCACTTCACCTATGTGACACAAAAGCTTCTCGCAAGAGGCAGAAAAATGAGCCCTCTTCTAGGTGTGGATGAGCATGATCTCCTAAGGACAGAACCACACTCATGGGCTACAGCTTGTAATTCAGTAGCCCCTTTGCTCTGAGGGCTGAGTGCCCAGGCAGCTGCACTGCAGCTTGGTGGGTGGATTTCACCTGTCTGGATCCTCTGTCACAGTGCTAGCACGGCCCAGGGTTTGGGTGGCTGGGCTGTGTGAGCCACAAGGAGATCTGGACCCTTGGGCCACGTCACTCATTTCGCTGGAGAAGCACCAGCAAGCTGTCACCAGAGTAATCAACTGCCTTTCCACAAAGTTCTTCAGTGTAGAAACCAAGTTGTTGAGGATCTATGACTCAACGTTCTGTGTTCAGATGCTGTGTTTGCTTCCTGTCATGATAACAAATACCTGAGGTGAGCAATGTAGAAAGAGAAGAGGTCTACTTGGGCTCATAGTTGTGGAGGCACAGCAGGGAGACCCACTGCTCTCAGATCCCTGGTGGGGACAGCACATCGGGGCAGTCATGTGCAGAGGAAAGCCACTCACCTCGTGGGCAGGAACAGAAAGTGGGAGAAAGGAAGGAAGGGGCTGGGCACACTGTCCACTTCAAGGGCACATGGCATGACCTAAAGACCTGATAGGCCTCCCCTCTGAAAACCTCCCAACCTGCCTGTTTTAGTTACTTTTCTCTCGTTGTTGGGACAGAATACTCGACACCCAAAGTTAGGGCAAGAAAGGTTTATTAGCTCACAGTCTGCAGAGGTTTCAGTCTATAGTCCTCTGGGTCCAAGGCAGGGTGGGCCGACGTGGCAGACCGGCAGCTGGCCGGCTGCAAAGTAAAGTGAGGAAAATGCAAGGAATGTATGCAAATAAGCAATGCAAGCAAGCAGCTAGTTAGCTTCTTCCTGTATCTTTTATCTAGGCTACCTGCCCCCAGGGCGGCCCACACGCCCACCCCCAATCTCAGTCTCACATCCTTGATCCCAGCAGAATGATGCCAAACCATCAATGGATCAATTTAGTAATCACACACTCTAGATCCAGCTATCTCTTACCACATGAGGCTTTGGGGGGACATCTAGACACAAACCATAACACTGCCACAGGCTGGGGCCAGGCCCTCAACACGGAGCTCATGGGAGACACTTAGCCAAACGTAGACACCTACTGTAAACCCAGGAGGCGCTAGAGTCTAGAGCAGGCCCACATATACGATGCAGCGGGTTTTTCTCTCCCACTTCTGTACTGGCACAGGCACAGGCTACAGAATCCCCATAGGTCTGTGTCATGACATATTTTTCTCAAGTGCTCAGAAAAATATACATAATTTTTGTGAAAATATTAAAGGCATACCAGAGATATCTTGAATTTATACACACTGAAGATACATCTAGGTTAAATCCTCAAATGCATATCCTCAAAAAGTGGTAGGGTGACTACTGATTACAGCAATCAGTGATATGTTTTGAGATGACTAGAACACAGTCCAATACATAGAAACGTTCCTATTTGAGGAGATGGAAGTACTTGTTACCCCGATTTGTCATTAAACACTGCATACATGTGTTGAATTATCATTCTGCACCCCATTAAGAGGCACAGATTTTCCATCTCAATAAAAAAAATTTAAAAATCCTTTGAGGGATTTCATGACATTTCAAAGGTAACTGAGACCATTAAGTAGCTATGTACTAATCTTAGAACACATTTAATTATTCTTTTCCTGCATATATGAACAGCACATATTTTCCGATTTTTCCAGCTTCACTGAGGATAATTGGCACACAGAAATCATATATATTTAGCTGGGAAGGGTGGTACATGCCTTTAACATTAGCATTGTAGGAGGAGAGGGCAAGAAGATCACACTTGTGAGCCAAGTCTGGGCAATTTGGTGATATAGTGAGGCCCTGTCTCAAAAACAAACAAACAAACAAAAAAAAACAAAACCAAAAAACAACAAAAAAAACCCCCAAAAACCAAAAACCAAAAACCAACCAACCAAACAAACAAAAGCCAGAACTAAACAAACAAACAAAACAAACAAACAAACAAAAAAAAACAGGGCTTGGGAGCTGGGGGTGTAGTTTAGTGTGAAGTTCCTGGGTTCAAGCCCCAGTACTGCAAAAAATTATATATATGTTTCAGGTATGCAACTTGATATTTTGATGTATGTATATATTGTGAAATGATTCCTACAATGAAGCTAATCAAAATGTGCTTAAATCCCTACACTTACCAATTTGGTGGTGAAAGTACTTATGCTCTTTTAGCAAATCTCACATATGCAACACAGTACTATTAACTACAGTCACGGTGCTATATGTTAGTGGGTATCTTGTCTCATTCCTCATTGCAGGATGAAAAGCAGAAGTTTCCAGCTTTTCATCTTTGAATACAATGTTAACTGTGAACATGCAATATGACGTGGTTTTCATTGTACTGAGGTATAGTTCACGTATACCTGATTTTTAAAAATTTTTAATGAAAAGATGTGGAATTTTGCCAAATGTCTTCACTGCATTTGTCGAGATGATTGTATGGTTCTTTCCTTCATTTTTTCAAAGTGGTGTCTCACATTTTAGAAAATGTTTTGTTACACCATCCTTAAATCCCAGGGATTGTTCCTTGAGACTGTAATATATGAGCCTTTTAACATAGTGTTGAATACGTTTTACTAGTACTATAGTTTGTTAAGGATTTTAACATCTACATTAATCATCAGCACTGACCTGCAATTTTCTTTTATGTATTTTCATAGTTTAAAGCAGCATATCCATAGACTAAACATAAGAATGACAGTAAGAGAAGAAGTTGCAAAAGACTTTTTTTTTTTGGTCATGCCTATGAAAATCCACCCCCAAGTGGGCATGTCTTCCAGAAAAAGCTGTGTTCTCATGGAGCAGGCAGAATTTTTTTCACAATCTCTGTTTATAAACTAAAAATCCACTCAGGCTTTCTCCTGTATAAGGTGTCTCATACAGGTTAGGATGCTCCCAGGCACCAATCTGCACTGGCTCTGCCTCCTTCTGGGGAAGACAGCTCCGGGCTCCATCTTTGGACCCAGGCTAGAGCCGGAAGGTTGGGACACTCCTGGGTGGCTGATCCGCACTGGTTTGGCCTGCGCACCAGTAGGGTGAGACTCAAATAAAGTGGGAAACATCTTGGACAGAAAGCACTGTTGTCTGTCTCCCTCATTAGTGGTTTTTTGTTTGTTTGTTTTATTTCTCTTCTGATCCAAGCCATCTCTATGTGGTGAAGTCAACAATACCCACACCACTAAGGAACTTTTAGAGACAGAAACGATAAGGAGATGTGGGCAAGCAACCAAAGATCTCCCAGACAGCTGCAGTCTGACAACTTCCCCCAGACTCCATGCTTGGAGGCCAGGATCAACGTAGTACCCAGAACTGACCACTGCAGGCTTGGTAGGGCTAACAAGCATAGAATCAGGTTTTGGCCAGCAAGTGCCACAAAACAGTGGCCATCAGAGAAATCTCACTATATGTGTATGTATACATCAAATAGGTACATATTGGTTTTGTTTCTCCTTTTATTTTCTCTTTCTCTTATTCATCCTGTTACCTGTCTGATACATTCTCTTGTCTACATATTCTTTCTTGTTGTTGTTGTTTTGGTTTTCTACTTTTATTGATTCCTGCCTTGCTCATATCTCTCCTACCTCAACCAAATGCTCTGATTTTTCCTTTTCTTTTCATTTTCTCTCTCCCTTTCATTTTTCATATGAGTAAATATTGTCTGGATTCTACATGGTTTGATCCACCACTCTCACCTTTCACTCTTCCTAAACTAGCTACTCAAGTTTCCCAAAGTATAAGTAACATCCTATTTTAAATTTTACATCTACTAGAATTTTCTTCATTGCCTCTATACCTTTTCCTATCCCTCATTACCCCTGCTACAAGCAGGGTAAAAACCACTCTACTAACAGGATACCCACTGCATACAAATTCCTGGTTTATATTGGATTCTGCTTTATAACAGTGTTGACGTTGCTTTTATGGTTAAACATACAAAGTTAATATTTACCACAGTCGGTCAATTTCATGAATGTAATTGATGCTATTGTTAATCTAGTAGTGTAACAAGTGTGTCATACAGGTTATAACCAGTTGTACTTTCTCATATGATAATACTGTAATTATCTGAGGTAATAATCATTAACATAATCCAGGGACTTGAGACAACCACAAAAGCCAAGAATCACATATACATAGAAGACACTAAATGAGCAGAATTCTCCTTAGAAAGCATTGATATTTGTCTTCAAGTAACCTCCCATAATCAAAATATAAAAATCAGCACTGAAACTAAAAGGGGGGAAACACATGTAGATACAAAGAAAATGACAAGACTCAGAAGTAAAATACAACCCCAAACTCCCAGCTCACCCAGAACAAATCCAGAGGACAACAAAATAGAGGAAATTGGAAAACATGAAACCAAACTTTCAGAAATGAGAGAAGCAGAAGTTAAAAAACAGATGGATGAGGTTATAGAGAACATCAGATTAGAAATAATTGGACAAGTTAAGAAAGAGATGGCAATCATAATGAAAGACCTGCTTAGTGAATTAAGAGTAGAAAAAAACAATAAAAAAAGAGAGGAGCTTAGAAAAACAATGGAAAACTTAACCACTCAATTTAGGAAAGAAATGGAACCCATGAAACAAAGCCAAACAGACTGCCAAGAAATCAAAAACTGTCTTGAAAGTATACGCAGTAGATTAAATGAAAGTGAAGACAGAATCTCAGAACTGGAAGACAGGCCTGCATTTGATGACCATAAAAACGAAAACTTCTTAAAAATAAGTACAGACTATGAGAAATCAATACAACAACTGCAAGATGATGCAAAGAAGAACAACATAAGCTTGATCAAAGTGAAGGAAAAAGAAGAAGACTGTGTAAAGGATCTAAAAAGATTATTCACAAGACACAATGACAGAAAAATTCCCAAGCATGAGAAGAGAATTTGACACACAGATAATTGAGACATATAGAACCCCAATTACCCATGACCAAAATAAATCTACACCAGGATATATAATAATCAAGATTCCAGAAATTCAACAAAACAATAGAATACTGAAAATTGTTAGAGAAAAACAAATCACCTATCAAGGTAAACCCACCAGAATAACAACAGACTTGTCAACATAAACCCTTAAATCAGGGAGATTGTGGAGCAAAATATTTCAAGCCTTAAAGGAAAATAATCTCCAATCCAGATGGATGTACCCAGCTAAACTATCTTTCAAATTCAAGAATGAAATAAGATATTTCCATGACAAAGAACAGCTGAAGAAATTCATGACCTCCAAACCACCTCTACAAAATATTTTGAAAGATATCTTAGAAAAGGAAAAAGGAAACTATAATTACAAGGCCACCAATAAATGACAATCCACTAGGCAAGACAAACAGTTAAACTGAGGTGAAACACAGAACAACGGAAAAGATCTATGACAAAGATAAGTCAATATATAAAGCTGTAACCATCAATGTAAATGGTCTCAACTCACCAATCAAAAGAAACAGACTAGCAGAAGGGATCAAGAAGCAAGATCCATCAATATGTGGCAAAAAAGAGACACATCTAACTGAAAAAGAAATTCATAGACTGAAAATTGAAGGGTGGAAAACAGTATTTCATGCAACAGGAAGCCAGAAAAAAGCAAGGTAGCTATCCTAAACTCAGACAAAGTGGACTTCAAACCAAAACTGATCAATAGGGACAAAGAATGTCACTACATACTTCTCAAAGGAAAACTCCAAGAGGAAAAAATAACAATCATTAAAATTTATGCACCAAATGTGCACCTAACTACATAAAACAAATATTAAGGAACATGAAAGATCAAATGAATACTAATACAATTATAATGGGAGACTTCAATACCCCACTGGCACAAATAGACAAATCAACTAGACAAAAACTTAACAAAGACACATCAGAACTGAATCAAATCTGCGAACAAATGGATTTAGCAGATGTATACAGAGTATTCCACCCCACAACAGCAGAACACGTGTTCTTCTCAGCTGCACATGGGACGTTCTCCAAAATAGACCATAGACTAGCTCTTAAAGCATGTTTAAGTAAATGCAAGGAAACTGAAATTATACCATGCATACTATCAGACCATAGCACAATAAAATTGGAATTCAATGGTAACAGAGAAAAAAAAAAACCACATAAACACTTGGAAACTAAATAACATCCTTCTGAACAACAGCTGGGTCACAGAAGAAATTAAAGAAGAAATTAAGCAATTTATTCAGTTTAATGATTATGCCAATACAACACACTGGAAACTATGGGATACAATGAAAGCAGTACTACGAGGGAAATTCATTGCACTGAACTCCCACATCAGAAAGACAGAAAGAGTCCAAATAAACAATTTAATGTTGAACCTCAAACATCTAGAAAAAAGAAGAACAGATCAAACCCAAAGCTCACACAAGAGAGGAAATTATTAAAATCAGAGCTGAAATTAATGCAATTGAGTCTAAGAAAACAATACAAAAAAAATCAATCAATCAAAGAGTTGGTTCTTTGAAAGAATAAATAGAATAGACAAACCCCTAACCACTCTTACCAAAAAAAGGAAAGAAAAGACGCAAATCCATGCAATAAAAAACGAAAAGGGTGAAGTTACAACTGACCCAATGGAAATCCAAAGGATCATCAGCACCTACTTCAAGAACCTCTACTCAAACAAGATGGAAAACACTGAAGAAATGGGACAGATTCTTAGAAACATATGAACTACCAAAACTGAATCAAGAAGAGATAAATATTCTAAATAACCCAATATCAGTCATTGAAATTGAAGAGGTAATTACAAACCTACCAACAAAGAAAAGCCCAGGTCCTGATGGTTTCACAGCTGAATTCTACAAGAAATTTAGAGAAGATCTAATACCACTAGTCCTCAAACTCTTTAATGAAATTGAAAAGGAAGCAGTACTTCCAAAATCATTCCTGGAAGCAAGTATTACCCTGATACTAAAACAGAAAAAGATCTCACCAAAAAAGAGAACTACAGACCAATTTCCCTAATGAACATAGATGCAAAAATTTTCAATAAGATACTAGCAAACAGAATGCAACGGATTATCAAGAAGATTATACACTACAACCAAATAGGATTCATCCCAGGGATGCAGGAATGGTTAACATATACAAATTAATACATGTAATACACCATATCAACAGGATCAAAGACAAAAATCACATGATCATTCCAATAGGTGCAGAAAAAGCATTTGATAAAATCCAACACCCATTCATGATAAAAACCCTACAGAAATTAGAAATAGACGGTCTATGTCTAAATTTGATAAAAGCCATCTATGACAAACCAACGGCCAACATCACACTAAATGGTCAGAAACTCGAAGCTTTCACACTAAAATCTGGAACAAGACAAGGCTGTCCACTATCACCACTATTATTCACTATAGTTCTAGAATCATTAGCCAGAGCAATCGGGCAAGAGAAAGAATTAAAAGGGATAAAGATACGAAAGGAAGAAGTTAAACTATCATTATTTGCGGATGACATGATGCTCTACAGAGAAGACCCCAAGAATTCCACCAAAAAACTTCTAGATTTAATAACTAAATTCAGTTGCGCAGCTGGATACAAAGTCAACACCCAAAAGTCAATAGCATTCTTATATACCAATAACAAACTCACTGAGAAAGAAATGACAGAAGGTATTCCTTTCACAATTGCATCAAAAAAAGAAAAAAGAAATACTTAGGAATTTACCTATCAAAACAAGTAAAAGAGCTTTTCATTGAAAAGTACAGTACTCTAAAAAAGGAAATTGAAATGGATTTCAGACAATGGAAAGATATCCCATGTTCATGGGTAGGAAGAGCCAACATAGTGAAAATGCCCATACTTCCTAAATTACTATACAGATTTAGTGCAATTCCAATCAAAATACCAATAACACACTTCACAGAATTAGAAAAGTCAATCATGAAATTTATCTGGAACCAGAAGAGACCAAGAATAGCAAAAACAATTCTGGGCAACAGGAATAAGGCAGGGGGCATCACAGTCCCCAATTTGAAATTATATTATAAAGCTTCTGTGATAAAAACAGCATGGTATTGGAACTAAGACAGACCCAAGGACCAATGGAACAGGCTAGAAGATGCAGAAATAATTCCAAACACACGCAAATACCCCATCTTCGACAAAGAGCTAAACACCCTCACTAGAAGAAAGATAGCCTCTTTAATAAATGGTGCTGGAAAAATTGGCTTGCCACATGCTAAAAACTAAAACTAGATACATGTCTCTCACCATGTACTAAGCTAAAATCAAAGTGGATCAAAGATCTAAACATTAAATCAGAAACACTAAATCTCCTGGAGAATAGAATAGGAAGAACTCTCGAAGACATAAGGATTGGAAAAAAATTTATGAACAGAACCCAGATTGCCTGGGAAACAATCCAAAGAATCAGTGCTTGGGACCACATCCTATTAAGAGGTTTTTGGACAGTAAAAGAAATTACTAATAGAGTGGGGCAAAAAATCACAGACTGGGAGAAAATTTTTGCCAGCTGTCCCTCAGACAAAGGTCTAACATCTAGAATATATAAAGAAATAAAAAAAATCGACCCCCCCAAATTTAAAGCCCCTATCCAATGGGCGTCTGAAATGAATAAACATTTCTCAGATGAGGAAATAAAACTAACAAATAAATACATGAAAAAATGTTCAACATCACTGGTCAGTCAAGAGATGCAGATCAAAACAACACTAAGATACCATCTCACTCCAGAAAGAATAGCTATTATCAAAAAATCAACCAACAACAAGTGCTGGCGGGGCTGCAGGGAAAAAGGAACCTTCCTCCACTGTTGGTGGGAATGTAGACTGGTTCAACCACTGTGGAAATCAGTGTGGAGATTCCTCAGAAAACTACAATTGGAGGTTCCATTTGACCCAGCTATTCCTTTGCTTGGTATCTTCCCAGAAGAATTAAAATCATCATATCACAGTGATATATGCACAACTATGTTCACAGCAGCACAATTTGTAATAGCTAAGTCTTGGAAACAACCCAAACGCCCAAGAACTAATGAATAGGTAAAGAAGATGTGGTTTTTCTACATGATGGAATACTACACCACCATAAAAAAGGATAAACTGGAGTCATTTGTGTGTAAATGGATGTTCCTTGAGAACATACTCTTAAGTGAAATAAATCAGACACTTATCAGTACACATTTAATTGTTTCTCTGATATGAGAAACCGTAAGTGTAAATAAGGACAAAGGGGTATAATAGATATTATGTAAAAAAAAGAGATAGTATTCAAAATATAGGAGAACTAGATAGGGGAAAGCAGGATAAAGAAGGAAGGTTTAAAGAAAAGTAAGACGAAAGGGGAAAAAAATGGAAAAATGTAAATAAACTTTTGCAAATAGAGGGGTGGGGAATGGAAGGGAGGGGAGAGAAGGGGGGGGAACCAAGATACATCATGTACAGGTACAAAATAACCATGTTGACTATGATCATTATATATACAATGTACCAATACATGTTCTTCATAAAAATAAAAATTAAAAAATTAAAAAAATAAAATGTCTTATAGCAGAGTGAGTCGCAAAAACATGTTTCAAATATTTTGGGTATTTAAAAAACTGGCATATGTTGTAGCTATAGAAAAAGTACAAAAACAAACCATCAGCTCTTTCATATACCTTAGAAGGAGTGCTTCATTTTCTACTGGCAGAGTTTGGAAATCATTGAGAACATTAGATTATTTCAAATTGGACTACACACAGATTGTCTTGATGACTAGAGTACGACTCACTCTGTAGGTGTTTCAACACTCTTAGAGTCAACCTTCATGGCCATGAGCTATGCCGACACACTAGTACATTGGGTAATTCTTCCTGTACGAGTCACACAAACAGACTCATTCTCCAAAGTCAATGCCAACATAGCTATTAAATATTTCTCATTTTGCTTTTCTCTATTTCAAACCAGATTGTCTGATTCACTGTGGGCAGCGTGAAGGAATCTCAAAATAACAAATCTAACTTTTTTCTGGCTTACCTAAACAGGAAGAATATAAACATTTTTAAATTTCCTTAATTTCAAGGGATTTACCATTTTATATTTTCAAATAGAAAAATGTTTAAATGATTGGATTGCGTCAGTCCTGCCTTGTAAGAATGGCTCATCTAAAATGCAGAAAGAGTATAGCAAAGTTGGACTTTTGTTAATTGAGGTCTGAGTCTGTATCTTTCCTCAGTCCCTGGAAGTGAGGGGTGCCCTGGAGAGGTGTCTGGAAGAGCGACGAGGTGGTCTGGCCACAGCGATGCAGGCACCTACAATATTCCAATACAACTGTGCCCAAGGGAGTGCACTGCTGCAAAGGCTGCCATTCCCTGAATGTCCCTTTCTCTACCTGCTGTGCACTGAGACACCTGTTTGCAGGATAGAATCAGGGCAAGAATGAGGGAAAAGCATGAACAGAAAAGAAAAGCCACAGAGCTGTCACAAACACGCATTTTGTACAAAGGCACACACTACATACCCTCCAGGGGATGCCAAACACAGTACTTAAAAGATATTAAATGTAATTATTTTTATCATATAGTTGTTTCCTGAGCCTATCTGAAAGAACTATGAATTTGGGAACTACACAATTTGGGAACCCCTAGACCATATATGAAGCAGCTACTTTTCAAGGATTTGGATTTGCTTACTAATATTTTGCAAGTGTACATGAGTGTGTGCGCTTGCACAAGTGTACAGGCATAGCACTCCCTTTCTGTATTTTCTGCAGTTCTATTTTCCATGTTTTCTATAGTTCTGTGGGATCTCTGAGGCCAATCCCTTCAATCAAACAGATATTTCCTGAATATCTACCTTGAAGAGTCTGTGTATACAGAACACATCAGCAGGCCTCACAGAAATCCCTGCCTCCTCTTCGTCCTTGTGTCTCTGACAGGGATTATGTAGCGTACTGTCATTAAAACTTGCCAAATTGACTTGAATCAGGGTTCTTCAGAATATATAATACAGTATCATCAAATTCTAGTGCTATGTAAGTATGCTCAAACTATATTTTTCTGGCATACTTATGGACAATTATGTCATAACTTGCATTCAAATGAAAATGAGTTTCATTTACAAGTGATTCTTCTATATGCTCCTCCATGGCAGTGTCTCCCATGTCCCGTGAAATGCTGCTTTCCAGGCCTATACCATCCTCTATTCACCCAAAGTCCAGATCTGATGAACACTCTTGGCATTTGAGAAATGTATAGGCATAAATTCCAATGTGACTGAGACCAGATTTATTCCCTTTTATAATAAAATTCCATTTATTTTCATTATCTCTTTACTTTGGTAAAAACAATTACAATTTCCCTTGACATGGAGGCAAAAAATATCCATCACCCCCACTTTTCCTTTTATTTATCCAGATGGGTAGGTCTGTGTGGACTCTGCCTGCTTACCACATGTTCCTACTATATTTCTGACTCTGCCAGCTCTCTTTTGCACCTTGCAGGGCCTCCTAGTCTAGCTTCATTAATATGCACTCTCCTCACTTGAATACTTGAGAGTCTTTCCCTTAAAAACCAAATTATACATTTTTATATGATTAAAAACCTTCAGATATCCCATATATCTCACTGTATAAAGGTTTCTAGGTGAGGCAGCTCAGGTTATCAGTCTCACCCATTATTAGGGTCTGTTTTCATGTCCATAATCAGCAATAAGTGGGATGACAACTCAGAGTTGCACTTTGATGAACAGGCTGTTGGGTTACAATTTTAAGTACCGCTCCCCTCTAAAGACATAAAAATGTCTCAAGAAGTTGACATTAACTTCTTTTAAAATGTGGAGAGTTTGACCCCAGTAGAAGAATAGTTCAGGCGTACTCCAAAATTTTACCTGGAGTCCAGCAGTCCCACAGAATTAAACTTTACCCTCAGCAACAGACCGCAATCCTCAGGGGGCTGGGCTTTCTCAAAGGGGCGCCTGGAGCCACGAGGGTCACAATGCAGACACAACTGTGATGTACTAGGAGAGGACGACGGCTGGTGAAAGCAGGGAACAGTCCAGGGAACAATTGTCCCGTCTCCTATAGAACATTTTTTTCTAGTACTGGGGACCGAGTCCAGGGCCTTTGTCCTGAGCTACATTCCAGACCTTTTTTATTTTCTATTTTGAGGCAGAGTCTTGCTAAGTTGCTAAACTGCCCATTAGGCTTGAACTCATGATCCTGCTGCCACCGCTTCCCAGAGTGCTGGGATTACAGGTGTGTCCCACAATTTGCAGTTGTCCTATACAACTTTTAAATGCTTACAGGACACCCGGGTGGGTTAAAAACAAGCACAAATGATCTACGTTTATCTATAACTTTAAAAAGCCCTCTTTTTGCACGGTGACATAATGAAATGATTCTCTCAGAAATACACCTGATGTATGAACACAAGGGAAATTCTAGTGAAATCTGTTTTGAAGCTAACCATGAATTTTTCATCATTTTGTCAAGTCAATTTATGCAATAAAAGCTGCTGTAGCCTGCCAGGTCAGTGTCCCTGAACCACTCTGTGTTTGTGGCCATAGTGTGTGCAGGGATCCCATGAGGGGATGAGCCTGTTCCCTCTCCACTCTGATGAAACCATGTCAATGTCTACCAGGCGGAATGCTTATTCTTTTATTATAAATCATTTTCCTCTATGTGATAGGATATGATATTTTGGCCATACAATTTTTTTTGACAATTTGTATTGAAGTAGGCTACATTTTATAGATTTCTAATATAGGCAGGTAAGAGAGGGCATCACTGTTGTAAAAAAAACAACCGTGGATGCTGTGGGTATTATAGTTTGATTTCTTTTCTCCAAAATTTTATATGTTGATGTCCTAACCCCATGAATGGGCCTCATTTGGAAGCAGTTGTTTGTTTGTTTTTTTAAAGGAAATCAAAATAAGGTCATAAGGATGAGCATTAATCCAAACAGGTGGTGTTTTTATAAAAAGGAAAGGTGGAAATAAAGACACACACGGAAGAAAGACAACATGAAGAAACACAGGGGGAAGATGGCCATCTGTAAGCAAAACAATGAGGCCTGGGATAGACCCTTGTACAGAGTCCTTGGGAGGACCCAAGTCTACCAACATCTTGATTTCATCATTTCAGGCTCCAGAACAAAGAGACAATGAACTTCTGTCCTTTGAGTCTATGGTACTTTGAACTACAGCCGTAGCAAATGAATCCAATGGGATTACTCATCATGGACCCACACCATTGCCTTGGACTAAACTGCATCGCATCCCCAATACATGTTTTGAATCCCCAGTCCCCTGTGTGATGGTATTTGGAAATGTGGATTTTGATTGTGATTTAGATCAGGTTGATGAGGATGGGCCCTCATGATGGGATTAGTATCCTTACAATAAAAGACACTAGAGCATTTGGTTGCTGTGTACCACATGAGGACACAGCACGAAAGAGCCCTCTGCAAGAGAAAAACGCTTCCCACAGTCTCCTCTGTCTGATTCTTCTCTGCCCACAGCAGGGAGCTATTCCATGGGAAATGCATTGAATCACTGGTTCTTACACTACATTTCAAAACTAACCTAAGCAATCACCATGTCTGAACAATGGAGAATACTCTGTGATGTTTTAATGTAACAAACTGATAAAATACAACTGCATGTATTCAAAACAACCAAGTACTACCAGATACACATGGAGATATACTGCTGCTTGTCTAAAGACTAAGGTATTAGAGTGGACTAAGACTCAAAACACACAAAACCCACTTTCCTAAATCCAAAAGCTTTCCATTTGCTGGAACTAGGGATGTAGCTCAGTGTATGTACATCATAGGTAGCAGGCATGAGGCTCTGGAGTCCATCTCTGGCATTTCCAAACAAGCAAAAACAAAACAAAGCCTCATCACTATGAGTGGTGGAAAGATAATGAAAACAAGGTCAGATTGAAACCTGCAGTCTAGGACTGCAGTTTGATTCTTGTTGGTAGTTTATTTCTCTCTGAAAGACTCACAGTTGAACAGCTCTCAAAAAATAAAGTAGCGCAGGAGAATATTAAGCTCACAGTGTTCTAGGAGTCCACGCCACACTGGACGACCCCTCTGTCCACATTCTCCCAATCTCTGCACTGGATAACCGCATCTGCTCAGTCCAGGAGACCGATGACCACTGAGAAGCACGGTCACAGGACACTGAGTTCTTCACTCTCTGTCTAGTAAAACTAATCCAGGAGGAAGAAGAGTGGAAGAGAACAGGCATTAGGTCTAGTGATAAGTGTTGTGAGGATCCCTCAAGACTGTGGGAGGAGAAGGAGTCTGGGGAAAAAGGTGAGGCCTCCGGATAACACTGCTCGCAATCTGGCCCTGTGTGGCTTGGAGTGACCTGCAGTACCTCTCAGGACATGACGAAGTCAGCGTCCCTCTTCCATAGTCCCCCAGCTCTAAACCCCAGCACCTTTTCTTTTTTTAGAGAGTTTCACTTTCCCAAACGCTCATTGTGTTTTGTTTTTCTTGACAGCTTGCTGCTGAGTACCAATTAATATCTTTTAAGTGCTTCTTGCAGGAAAATGTGATTATGCTGAAAAATAGCATGCTTTAAGATAAAGCAAAGAAAACTGTATCTATCCAGGTGTGAATGCTAAGACCAGGGAGAATAAGCAGAGAAACAGTCACAAGGCAACAAACACGTGGGAAGAATGGGTCCTGCTAATATCTCCCCTTCCTTGTCCAAGGCTGACAACTGACGAGGAAGCGCTGGCACGGCTGTACCAGCTTCTAACGGACTGGAATCCCTCCATATCAGCGACTGGTTCTTCCCAGAACACCCCGCCGTGTCTCTAGGCCCTTCCGTCTCTCTAGACTTTTAGCTTTCTCTCAGGGAGTTGGTGGACTTTGTATAGATTTAGCAACTGCGAGGCCTGCCCTGGCATGGCTGTACCGGAGACCCTGCCTGGCACCCCGACAGGCGTTTGTCTCTGCTACTCATGCCCAGGACACACACTGAATCTCTAGCTGACAGGGTCAGTCTCACTGCTGAATGGGATTTCTCCCACATGGGTGCACCTTGGTTCTGACCTTGGTCAGAGGCAGAAACGTGCCTGGCTCCCCAGTACAAGACATTCCCCTTTGCAGTAGCTCCTTTGTTCTGTTTCAGGAAACGGGACAAGAACACTGAGCTTCAGAGAAGCAAGAGTTGCCTGAGGCCTCTGAGTGTGGAGGCTGCAGAGGACCGAGCAGAGGTGTGGCTGGTTTGGAGTCCAGTCAAATCTAACGTGCCTTTCTCCAAGAGAGCCCCTCATTGGTAACTCAGTGCAGACAAGGCCCTTGCTGCTGTGGGAGGAAAACGCAAGCCATCTGGAAACTATTTTTGGCCTTGGCCAGGTAAGAAAGCTTTGAAACATTTCCACATTCATATCGATGGTGAAGGGAATAAGTTCATAAATAAATAATAGCCAAAATCTCTAAGAGACCATTTTGTATTATTTTAAAATTGGCTACCTGTTCTCCTTGCCAGGAACCTCACTCGGAATTATTTCAATTCTACTACAACCGTTAGGTATGTATTTGCATGGCTTCTCTCTGCTTCAAGAAGGTTGTAAGGTGAAGATTCTGGATTCTTTCTGTTCGCAGTGGTCAGGAGTTCTCTGCCACTCCTAGGATGATTCTCTTGGGAGATAGAAAGACTCTCTGAATCCAAGGAAAGCAGTGGGCCTGTATCAGGGCTCAATTTAAAAAGGCGAAGAAGAAGCCAGAAAAGTGGCAATGTGTGGAATGTTACGGGTAAATCCCCATAGTTTTTGTGTCTTATATGATTTTAAAGATGTTTCAAGAGCACACTGTTCCTTTGGAGAGGTGTGAACCTGGTAGGTTCCAAGGATTCTGGGCCCCGTGATTTCATATTCTATGTTATTCCCAGGATTATGTTACCTTACATGGTAAAAAAAAGAAGACGCAGCAGGCAGGTATGATGAATGATCAGTTGACCTTAAGACAGGGAGATGACAGGATACACTTAAAATAATCACACAAACCCTTCAAAAGTAGAGTTTCCTCTGTGTACTCACAGGACAAAAGACAGACTGGACATATGGGCAAGGTTTTGTATGGCAGAGATTCTCTGTTGCTGATGTAGGGAGGAGGTCACAGATCTAGAACATGACAGCAGACTCTAAAATCTTGGAGATTTACCCCAGCTGACAGCCACAAGGAAAGGGGACTTTGGTTTTAAAACCACAAGACACTAGATTCTGCCCTTAAGACTCAGTCTATAGGAGCCCAAATTCCAAATGAGAATACTACTGGCTGACGCTGGTGTTAGCCTGACCCAACAACAAACCACACTACAGCAGATAAATAAGTGGCAGAGCTCTGAGCTGCTGGGTATTGGTTAAGGCACTCAGTGGGTGGTAACATTATTTAGCAATGAAGAATTAAGACTCTAAAATCAAATAGTGTAATACACTGTACTGATAGGCTAAAGAACAAGAAACACAGGATCCTTTCGATAGAAGCAGAAGAAGATTTTCAAAAAGTCTAGGCCCTTATATGATAGAAACACTTAATTAAAAAAAAAAGAAGGAATTTCCCTAAAGACTGAATGCCTTTCCCCTAATATCAGTAACAAGGCAAAAATAGTCACTCTCACTAAATTCTATTTAGTGAGTTGTAGTCATTCAATTAGGCAATAAAATGAAATAGATGGTATCCAGATTGGAAAAAAGATGTAAAATTAGTTGTATGAAAAGAAACATGATCTTGTTTATAAAAAAATCCTAAAGAATCCATGGGGTGGGGTGCTTTTGAAAGTAAGAAGTTCAGCAGAATTGTAGGCTATCTGATCAATACACAAAAGTAAATTATATTCCTATATAGTAGTGATAAACATTCTGAAAATGAAATTAAGAAACAGTCTCAGTTACAAGAGCAGTAACAAATATTTATGGTTGTCTTACTATTCTCATTAGTGAGACAAAATACCCGGCACCCAAAGTTAAAGGAGGAAAGGTTTATGTAGCTCACAGTTTGTAGAGGTTTCAGTCCACAATCGGCTGGATCTAAGGCAGAGTGACATGGGTGATACGGTGACAGGCAGAAGGCAGCGAGGTAAGCAATGGAACCTTAGCAGCTACTTTCTGCCCTACTTTCTTATCCAGGATGCCAGGATTAAGGTGATGTCAAACCAATCAGTGGACTGATTTAGTAATCACACACCCTTAATCTCAGCATCATGCAATCTAGATTTTGCTACCTCCTGAGGCTTTGGGGGACATCTAAAAAAACCACAACAATAGCTAATTTAACAGAAAGAAGTATAAAATCTATACCCTGAAAACTACAGGACATTATGAAAAGAAATCAAAGATGTAAGGTGTCCCATTCACTGATCAGAAGGTCTAATGTTGTTCAGATGGCAGCACTCCCCAAATTGATCTATACAGACAATGCAACCTCTAGCAGCATCTTACCTGGATCATTTCCAGTTGAGAAGATGATTCTAAAATTCATGTGAAATGGCTAAAGTGATCTTTGACAGTAAAAAAAAAAAAAGACTTAACATTGCTTTATATTTCCAAACCTACTAACAAAGTTACAATAAACAACTTTGTGAAAGACTTTACTGCCTTTTTCTAAATTCTTACAAGGTAGAAGAACTTTACCAATCACGTTCAAATTTCCCTACTATGTAGAAAATCTTCGTGGCTGTTTATTCAGAAAAGTACATTAAAATCTTCCAGGATACTTGAGGATTTCTCTAATTCTATATTTGGTCCTATCAATTAAGACTTTAAATATTGTGAGGCTATGTTATTAGATTTTTTGAAATTTAGGATTATTATAACTCTCCCAAATTGAAATTTTTTTAACCACAATTATGTGTTCTTCATTTTCTCTTTAAATGTACATATCCTGTTGCTAATAGGGGCACATATGCTTTACTTTAGTTAATGAGCCCATGATGCAGTTTTTCTAAGACTTTACTTTTTATATTTTTATGTTCTAGATATTTTTTTAAGAATAGTACATAGCTGATTTTCAGGGATTGTAAAATTCATTCTGAGAAGTACTCTGTCTTTTTTTGTTTGTTATTTGTTTGTTTTGTACAATGATTAGTCCTTTATTATAAAGTTAGTGATCTCTTTGGTAACTATTGATTTTTCAAATTAGCTCAATTTTGTCTTCCCCCTTTTTTTCTCCTCAGTACTGTGGATTGAGCCCAAGGCCCTTGCATTGAACTACATCCCCAGGCCACTTCTTCTTCTTCCTCTTTTTTTTTTTTTTGAGACAAGCTCTTGCTAAGTCACCGAGTCACTGAGGCTGGACTCAAACTTGCAATCCTCCCATCTCAGCCGCTCGGAGTTCCTCACATTAAATGGATCATGTTTCATTGATGTACTTCCTTCTATTAACTTGGAAGTCATAAAATTTCTCTTGTTACTTTAGAAGTTAGCTTATGAATTACAATAAACCACACTGACTTGTCAGCAATTGATGACACTCTGTACTTTCATTACTTTTGGATAATAAAAAAGACTGCAGGACCACTTTAACCTCATTTACTCTTGTTCACTTTATCATACTTGTGCATTTTAATTTTTTATTCACTTAAATTTCTATAGGGCATTATTATTGATTTACACAGTCAGCATTAATTACATTTCCCAATATAGTTTCCCTTTTTCATGATCTTTATACTTTACTACATTTTAATGCTTCTTTCTAGGATAATTTCTTTCTGCCCAGTTCAAAATATTTTTGTTCAAGTACACAGATGATACATTTTCTTGGTTACCATTGTCCTGGAAATTTTTTAAATTTTGTTTTTAATAGGATCATTTGCTTGCTATCAAATTCTAGATTTTTGCCAGGTGTGGTGGCACATGTCTGTAATCCAGAATTGTAGGAGGCTGAGGCAGCAGGATTGCCAGGTTGAACCCCGCCTTGGCAATTTAGTGAGATCCTGCTCAAAATAAAAAACAAAAAAGGGGCTTGGCATGTTGCCCAGTGCAAAGGCCCTGAGTTCAATCCCCAGTACTGGAATATAAATAAAAAATTAAATACTACTTTACATTTTCAGAAACTTCCATCACTTTGAAGATTTTATATGATCGTGTTGCGTTTTCATTTTTCTATCAAGAGGTCAGCTGTCAGTCTAGCTTCTGCTCTGAAAGAAGCTATCATTCTCTCTAACTGCTTTCAAGGGTCCCTCTTCAAAAGGTTTCTTCCTTTGTTTTCAGCAGGGATACAATGATGTGTCTAAATCTGTGGCTTTATAAATTTCTTCAGTTTCAGAAATCCCTCAGCCGTTGTTATTTCAAATTTGGTTTCTGACCCATTACTCTGCTTTCCTTTTCAGCCTCCAAATACTTGCACAATTAATTTCTTTCACTGCTTGGTCTTCTTCTACTCTAAGTGATTAATTTTGGATATCTTTTATTGTAAGCTATATTCCACTTTGGTGTTACTCAACTGCATCCAATCTGCTAGCAAACTCATCCATTGAGATCTTAATTTTGATTTTATATTTTATTAGTTCTAGCACTTCCGTGTATGATGTAGTTTCTTAACAAAGTTAAAATATATTAAAGATAATTGATAAAAATTCTCAATGTATCTAAAAATGAAGATAATTGTCTAATAATTCTATTGTTGAAATTTCCTGCATCGATTGGGAAGCAACACAATTCAGGTCACAACCAAATTCCTGTGGGGAAGGCCAGGCTCTGGCCAGTGCAGCAGGCACTGTCCTTGGCAACACAGGAAAGCCTTGTGGCTTTGGTGTCTCACACCTCTTCCTTGTTTTGATGCACTGACCTACTGGCATTATGCAGTTTGCCACTTGAAATGACTGCATCTACCTAGTATGTCCCTCTATTTCTCTGAAATATAAAAATACCCTAGGATTTAGAGCCTCACCGTTTCCATCTTTCTGTATAAAGGGGCCATGCTGCAGAAGAGGAGACTGAGAACAATGATTGTGAAGGTCCTGAAAGAGGAAGAAAAGTCGAAGCCAGGGCTGAATGTATGGAAAGGCTAACATTTTTGCATGAGGGTGCCAGATGCGTGGTCTAGCTTCCAGGGTGTCAGGTGTGTCCAGGATGGCTTGACTAGACGCCTGGGTTAGGATATATGTGTGGGCCTCTTTCCCAGTGATATGCATCAAGAAAAGCAGAGCTATGGCACATACATTCATATGTGCTAGAAAGTAGGCGTGCATAAAAGTGTGCTCCATTCACACATGGTCCACCTTTTCAACCATCTCCTTGATATTCCCTCCCACCTTTCTGAGAGGAGCGCCTCTGTGTGGAGCCTGCACAGGATAGGGATGGTCGTGAATCACTTTGATATAAAGTAAAGCTGACCTTGCTGAGTCCATATTTGGGAGGAAAAGCTGAACTGGGAGTCCACCTAGCACATTAGTTGTGAGCTCCCTCAAGACTCAGTGCACAGTCACTCTTTGCCCAGGGTGCCCTACGGCACGTTGGGGAGAACCAATCGGGAGTGGCTTTTCTTGGCCTGGCCTGACCTCTGTGGGCTTTGCCCTTTGGTTCAAGAATTTTGCAAGCGTAATTGTAAGTATTTCTTTTTAAAAGTGGGGTCTGTGGCAAAACAGTTTGTAAAGTGCTGCAATTATGCTCTCTGCCTGACCTTCACAGATGGTGCGAGCATAGTAATCCTCCCTTATCTGAGGCTTTGTTTTCTGGGGTTTCCATTACAATCAAGCTTGTTCTAAAAATATTAAATGGAAAATTTCAGAAATAAACAATTCATAATTTGTTCCTTGTGTGCCATTCTGAATCGCGCGATGGAATCTTGCACCAGCCTACCCAGAAGGTGGCTCATCCCTTCGTGTGAAGGTGCACCCTGTCAGCTCTTAGCCAATTAGTGTCACCTCGATTCTCAGGACAGCTGCTGCAGTCTCACAATGCTTGTGTGCAAGTGAGTACTATTTTACTGAACTACAGCCCCAAAGTACAAAAGTGATGATGTCATGAGTTCTCATATAGTAAAGAAAAGTCATAATGTGCTTCCTTTATCTTCCTTTATGTGAAACAGTGGACATTTGTAATAGCTATGTACATATAGAGAAAAAACATACTGTAGTTTGGTACTATGTGTTTTCAGCCATCCGCTAGGGGTCTTGGAATGGTTGCCCCACATATAAGGCAGGATGACTGTAACCATGTTGTAGCAAATTTCATTGAAATATGTTTAATCCTGTAGTTTCCAGGCTTGGTCACAAACTTTGAAAAACATTAAAACTGAGAACACTTTATGGGAACAACTGTTGTAGACTGTGGCCAAGGCTGTTTCCTCCCAGGAAGTCAGAGGCAGAGGAGGAAGCACAAGGGAAGATACTCATTGGCGGCCATGATTGTCCTGGGCTTTCCTGACTTTTACCTGTCCCTGTGGTAATTCGGGAGACTCCCGGAATTTTCCAGGTCAGGTTTTGGTATTCCTCAGAATGAGTAAAATCAAAAGCAAGTTCTTCAGGCAATCATTTTCGGATGCAGGAGACATGATTTATTACAGCTTTTCCCGGGAGACTGCATTGTAAGTAGCTGATTGTTTTGCAGTTGGAAGTTCAGGGACATAGAGTAGTTATAGGAATCTTTTCAGGGCTGCTTTCCCACACAGAGCATGAAGAAACAAGACTGTCTTATAAGATGGTCTGTGACTTACCTGCCAAATGTAGAGCATGGCAATGAAATACCTGCCATATGGCTTATAAGGATCAATAACTTCACGTGATAAACTCAGTATGACACAATATTCCCAACAAGAGATTCAAGCCTACCATGAGTACAGGAAACTGACACTGCACAAATGTTCTAAAGTTTTTCATTCGTTTGAAAAACAAAGTGGAAGCAACATGTCTTTCAGAAACCATACAAAGTGGATACTTCAAATAAATGGTCAAAACAAAGGAGAAGTATCTCCCTTATTTCTATATACTTTCGTGTCACAATCAAAAGAAAAAAAAAAAAAACCCAAAACTATGGTCTTTCTTTCTCACCTGAGATTTTCAAGCAGAGTGTTGGGAGCAGGGAGGGTAGTATGTGCTGGCCTGAAATGGTAGGTAGACATACAGCTTCTGGTGACGGGCAGCAGCTTAAAAACTAAGTTTCTTTACACAAGGACAGATGGCTTTTACTATGTCTTTGCTGTGGTAAGATCTATGCTTTACTCTGTGACTTCACTGTCTCCACTGCCACTTCTGGTTTTTTTTTTAATTTTTTTTTTAAATTTTAAACCAAGAACATGTATTGGTACATTTTACATATAATGGTTACATTCATCACATTTATTTTGTACCTGTACATGATGCATCTTGGTTCTCCCCGCTCTTCCCCACCCCTCCCCTCTGTTCCTTCCCTCCCTATTTACAGCAGATTTATGATGACTTTAAGTAAGAGAATAATTAATTGGATGATTATGGTCTGGTCTTGACCATATTGCGTTTATATTTTCTTTAAGGAGTAGCTCCACATCCACCTTTGCTTTGGGCAAAATTATGGATCTCTCATCGCAGTTTCTTTTACTATAGAATAAGGAGCAACTATTAAAAATGCCTGCTTCTTGGGTTTGAGATGAAGATTAGCTGATAATGAATGTTAAGTGAGTTTGATCATGCCTGGCACAAGAAAAGCCCTGCATCAACATTACTACTATAGTAACACAGATTAGCTTGGGCCTGTTAGTATCCAGCAAAGGGAAGCGACACCAACAGACGGATTTTGATACTCCTGATGGGATAAACTATATTCCAGTACAGACGGTGTAACTCAGGATGAGCGTCAGCAAGAAGGAATCATGCAGCCAGAAGGCAAGTTTGGAGGAGAAAGAGGTACAATAGTGATAACCTCAAACACACACCCGTGAACCTCAGATGCCATAAAATATTTCCTAGATAGGAATAATCTCTTAAACAGAAAGAATGATGTTGGCGCAATAATATCTTCCACTGTTTATCTGTTTATCTGAGGTCTTTGTTGGTTAGTTTCTCAGATAAACAAGGCATTAACCCATCAGAGAATGTGCAGAGAAATTCTTGTGACTGTTGGAAATGGAGGAAAGGTGGGCTGACACTGTGTCTTCCGAGACCTGCGTTTGAAGCCCTGCAGTGTGAGGATGCCCACGATGGGGCAGCAATGATGAGAGAAGTGGGACAGAAAGAGACAACTCGGTCATAGAGTTCACAGCTTACCGATGTGCACACAGGTACCAGGCATGCATTATATGCATACAGCAAAATTCTTACACGTCATGTGACTGAATGAAGTAGGGTACACAGAAATTTGAGAATGTCACAATGCCCCTCCTGGTGTCTGATCAGAAATAGGAACAATATGAGGATCAGAGTGAGGCCTGGGACTACAGTGGCGCGATCAAGTGAACCCAGCAATCTGGAAGTAGGAAATGGGAGATCCCAAATTCAGGTTGTAATTGTGGGGAGAGAAAAGAACGAAATGTGACTGCAGATAGGAAGGCCGAAACTGTGCTGTGTATTGTGTGTGCTGTCTTAAGGAGGACCACACTGAAGACTGGCCAACACAGCGTCTAGATAAAGCTGAGCCCCAAGCAAGACTCCATCCGCCATTGCCCATCCAATGCCGTCCAGTTTCTGAGAGTATCACAGACCCCAGTATGAGCATCTAGCCCAGTGACAACACTGTTTCCACGGTCAGTCCATAAAGACACATTACTCGGGTCCACTCGCTCTAACAGACTCAAAGTGTTGGTCAGGAGAGCTGTGCAGGGAATGACTTTGAGGTCACATCTCGGTGCCACTGGACAGATAATTAACATCAGTCTTTGGTAAGATTATCTACATTTTGATTTCTTATTTCAAACAGTAAACCATCTACTGGGACATGAGAAAGTTATGAAGTGTTGGTCCAGGTTAATCACATAATCAAATGTTTTCAGCAATACTTTTCTCTATCACCATCCACCTCCTTCGTCCCTTCTTTGTCCAGCTTCACTTGTTATTCACAAACTGCAATTCTCTTAGATTGTCCGGAGCCTGCTCTCTAGTGCTTCACACCCCAGGGGCCCTGGCTTGGAAAAGGACTGTGATTCATCTCCTGTTTGAATGAGTAAGTCCCTGTTGACTCTGTGATCAGCTAAGAGGGAATAGAGGCAGCTGGTTCTGACCCTGGAGGAGGGCACTTTCATTAGGACTAGGAGAATGAGCTAACAAGTACAAATAGGCTTTTCCTGTTTAGCTGTTCCCTCGGCGTATTTAGATCTTCCTGGGTTTTCTCCAGCAGATTCTGTGTGCATCCTGAACGTGCTCTGAGCACATGGTCTGCAAATCTAGCATTCGACTCGGAAGTGCTCCCTGCGGCCCGGCAGAGCAGCAGCCACCAGGGAGAACACAGGCACATGGCTCTTCCAGGTGAGGCCTTGGGAGCTGCTGAGTGGGCTAGCCAAACACCCTGGCTGGGTGTCATGGACCACTAGTCACAGAAAGTTATAACATGCAAAGTTATAACATGCAGATGATGATATTTAAGGTTCGATAGTGAATACAGATGTGTTTGACTTATGACAAGGTTAGATTCTAATAAATCCATTGTAAGTCGACACTGCATTGAATACAACTAATCTGGACAGCACAGTTTAGCCACACAGCACACTGAAGAGTATTCTGTATCTCCCTTGCAATCGTGTGGCCGTGGCTCACTACCACTGCACAGCGTCAGGAGAGAGTATCACGACTGCATTTCACTAGAGAAGGAAAAGATCCAATTCACAATTCAATGTATGATTTCTACTAAATGTGTATAGTGTTTGCACCATGGTAAAGCTGAGCAATCATAAGTCGGTAACTGTCTGTATTTTGAGAAAAACTCAGCATGCTGCTTTCTGTAGTGATTCATCTTCTGGAAGTTATTCCAAGAAGAACAGCTGGAGAGGCAGGGTAAGCTGCTTGGGCAGTCACCTGCCTGAGGGTGACAGTGGCATATGCAGCCATGTTTCCATGACCTGGGCGGATCAGAGTGGTCCCCTGCCTTCCAAAAGAGACGTGGGCGACTGTGCCCCAGATGGATCCACAGGGCGAGAGTCCCAAGTTGACTGTGACTTCACAGGTAATACGGGCTTTACAGACCATCTTTATGAGAGTGAGTACAAGAGTTCAAAATGTCACTTATTTTTTAATTAAAAAAAGGTTTAGCAAAAATATGAAATACACATAAAATTATTAGCAAGCAGCTTTAAATGTAGCTGGTGAGAAAATACCGAATAGGTATCCAGGGAGCGATAAGTTTATTAGAAATAAAGAATTCAAGTATCAGTCAAAAAAAATCCCATCATTATTTTCAGATGAATAGAATCTGAATGGCTTTTGACTTAATGTACCAAACCGAATTATGCCCCAAGCCCCGTTTAATGTAGGAAGATGCCTCCTTCAGCGGTGTGTCTTGGGTCCTCAAGGCTCTTCCCCAGAGTCCCCTGCCCATGCAGATATTTGCCACGAGGAGTCAATATCTGGGCTTTTTCCTGCTCAGCTCTCGGCTTAAGCCCCATTTCCGCAGACAGCTCTCCCCACCCAGCTGCCTAGCCCAGAGCCTCCTGCAGACTGTAACAGGTGCATCCTGCTCGGTTAAGCGCCCATCCTGCACTTTTTCCCAGACCGAGTGGGAGTGACCAGGGACAACTCTTTTATGTTGCATGTCTAGTTTCTGCTATAGGCTTAGACACAAGGAATACCATACAAATATTTGCAAAACAAAGGAATGAGTGTAATAAAATGCTTCTATTGGAAGTGACAAGTGGGGTGAGGCTTAGAGGGAAGTTGAACTTAGAAAGAGATTTGAAAAAAAGTAAAAAAAAGACTATTTTCTTCCATTTTAAATCAAGCAGAATTCCAATCACTCTATTTTTCAAATAATAAAG
>PVJO010021378.1:0-30145 GCA_004026905.1 Hystrix cristata | reverse complement strand
TTTTTTTTTTTTGTGGTGCCGGGGATCGAACTCAGGGCCTTGTGCTTGCAAGGCAAGCATTCTAATCACTGAGCTAAATCCCCAGCCCTCCCTTTGGTTTTTTGAGACAGCCCCTCCCTATGTAGTCTAGGCTGGCCTTGAACTCATGGTGTTCCTCCTGCTTAAAGGTGTGCATCACACCCAGCTTTCTCATCCATTTCATTTTATTTTATTTATTTATTTTTTTTTTTGTGGTGCCGGGGATCGAACTCAGGCCCTTGTGCTTGCAAGGCAAGCACTCTACTCACTGAGCTAAATCCCCAGCCCCTAAAATATATTTTTTAAAGAAGTAAATGAAAGGGGCTGGGGATTTAGCTCAGTGGTAGAGCACCTGCCTCGCAAAAGCAAGGCCCCGAGTTCAATCCCCAGCACCAAAAAAAAAAGAAAAGAAAAGAAAAAGAAAAAGAAGAAGAAGTAAATTAGAGCACTGTATACATGCATATACATTTTTTTCAGGAGAGATCCACAGCTTTCCTCAGATTTTCAAAGTGAAGATAATTTTTTAGTTCCTTGTCTCTCATGATTTCTAATTTTTTTCATAGTTCCTATAAATTCCTTGAGTAAATTCCTTCAGTAAAACAAATGTTTTATGTTTAAATATACTTATATAATTACATATTATATTTATAGTATATACCTTATATATGTATTATATGCAAGCTATTATAAATGTGATCTTTTTTCTCATTTACAGTCTAACTAGTCACTGATAATATATCTAACAGTTTGGGGGAGTTGATTGAGTTTTTTGGCTGTGCCAGGAATCCAACTCAGGGCCTTGATCATGCTAGCCAAGTACTCTACCACTGGGCTACATCCCCAGCCTTTATCTAATTCCAGAGAATTTAAAACTTTTTTTTTCAAATGGTTGGGTTTTTTAATTTAAATTTAATTATTCTGGAGTAGGAGTTGAGACAGGGTCTTGCTATGCATTTCAAACTGGCCTTGAACTCACTCTGTATCTCTGGCTGGCCTCAGAGTCACAGCAATCCTTCTGCCTCAGCCTTCTGAGTGCTGGAATTATAGGTGTGCAGCACCACACCCGGCTAAATTTAATTACTGATTAGAATTATATATACGTTCTGGTTCAATTTCTCCTTTTTTAATTTACTGAGAATTTCTTTGACCTACTATGTGATTTACAAACATAAACAATATGAACAAATAGTGAAAACAACATATATGTCAACAACAAGGAGCAGTTGAGTAAACTCTGGTACATGGATGTGACAGAAGATTGTGCAGTGACTAGATAATGCTTTTTTCTTTTTTTTTTTTTTCGGTGCTGGGAATTGAACTCAGGGCCTGTGCTTGCAAGGCAAGCACCCTAACCACTGAGCTAAATCCCCAGCCCCATAGATAATGCTTTTGAAGACCACTGAAACATATGAAAAATGTTCCTGACAGGGAAAAGGAAGATATAAAACTATATATGCAGTATGATGCTGATTCATTAAAAGTACTTAAAATCACAGCCAAAGTGCTGGAAGACAAGGTCAAAATATGAACAAAGATGCTACCTGTTTTCTACACTAAGCAAGTATCATATTTAGAATAAAAAAAAGTTTTTAAATTTTATCTATATCTAAAAAGGTATTTTTTCATTTTTGACAATAAACTGTAGGGAGTACATTTTGGTACACAATAATCCTGATTTGTTAATGGTCCTATTTTTCCATTACCTTTATTTTTAATATTGGCCCAGTCATCTACAGTTTACACGAAAAATCTACAGTTGTGCTCTTGACACATTACTATTTACCAGGAGTTTTTGTTTTGGCAATTTGTTGCTATGTTGTTTCATCACATAAAAGTCAAATAATGCTGTGACAATTACCAAACTTATATCCCATTCCCAAAGGGACTGGCACATGATACAAACTCAGTAAGTGTTGGCTATCATTAGCAGTAATATTCAGAGATGCATACTGTTACTTACGTTTTGAATAAAAACAAATGCCAATCGTTCTTTTTTTTTGTCTAGAACCTCACGAAATTCTGGAAAAAAATACAGTAAAGGAAAGCCACTGAGATTGAACCAGGAGTCAAAGACTTGACCGTTAAATCCTGGCTCCATAATACACTTGCTCTATAAACTCTGGCCTCACTGTACCCATCTGTACCACAGTAGGACTCAGCAAAGTCACCCTTCTGGACCCAGCCCTCCAAGTCTCTGCTGCCACACAATAAGGGCTTTCTTCCTTGGCCACCAGACTGTCCCCTACATTAGTTAGAACTTATAAACCCTCAGTTTTAAACTAGATGAAGCAATTTTGTTAAAATGTAGAAGTCAAAGATGTAAAAAGTGCAACTGGCTTTTGGCAATATAGTTTAAAAGGACCAGGTAGGTTATGTGGAGGCTATGACAAGGTACAATTATACACAGGGCCCCTCTCTCTGCAACTGCCTCACAATCAGGGCACACAGCCAACAGGCTGAAGCATGCTAGGGGAAGGATTAGCCCTCCTCTAACCAACAGGGATAGCTGTAGCCCTCAGAAGAGAAGATAATGCCCACTTCCTTCTCTCGGTCTTCTGTGCCGAGAGACAAGAGGGCTGTAGCCTCAGCTGCCTCTGGCTGATTGCTAGGGATTGTCAGAAGACGACCTAGAAAGCTGGTTTATGTTTACTCGTTTGATAAATCTGTGTTCTCTGTATAAGGGCCCACAGGGTTAGAGGAAAAGAATGTGCTTTTAGATCCTCCATTAGGATAGAAAATTGGTCTTTAACCATATTGAAATACTATTTTGCTTACCAACCAATGTTACAGTAACAATCAAGTAAAATAGCAGGTGTGGAAGCATTGTGTAAATTCCAAATAGTTCTACAAACATAAAAAGTGGACAGGAGAGTTCAAGCAAGCCATTGTATATAATGGTGACTACAATTAACAACAACAACATATTGTACACTTGAAAATTGCTAACAGATTCTCCACAAAAAATGAGAAGCAAGGGGCTGGGGATTTAGCTCAGTGATTAGAGTGCTTGCCTAGCAAGCACAAGGCCCTGAGTTTGATCCCCAGCACCAAAAAAAAAAGAGAAGCATGCAAGGTAATTCACATGTTAATTAGCTCAATTTAGCCATTCCACAATGTATAAATATATCAAAACATGTAGGCCATAAATATATATAATTACTCATCAATTAGAAGTAAATGTACAAAAAATAAAATATACAGGATAAAACATATAAGAAGTATTGTGTGTAAATAAATGATTATAAACAACTCAAAACATGTGCTTCTGTACCATGTTCAGAATTAGAACCGTGTTTCCAGTTAAAGACTCCACATTAATGAGATGTCAATCTACAGATTCGATGCAAGCCCATTTAAAATCCAGAGGCTTTTTTGTGGAAATCAACAAGCGGGTTCTAAAATTTTATGAAAAAGTAAAGGAAATAAAATAAACAAAGCAACTTTAAAAAGAACAAGGTGGGAGGACTGCACCTGATTCTAAACCTTCCTTTCTATAAAGGTACAGTAATCAAGACAGTGTGGTTAAAAAAAAAAAAAAAAAACAAAAAAAACAGTGTGGTGTTAGCAAAATGATAAAGAGGCTGACAGAACTGAAAACAGAGCCCAGAAATAGCCCCACACATGTATGGTCAATTGACTTTCCACAAAAGTGCCAAGGCAATTCGATAGGAAAAGGAAAATCTTTTCAACAAATGGTGCTGGAACACTGCACCATCCCTATGCAAAAAAAGTAGGCATTAAGCCCATACCTTATGCCACAAAAAAATTGACCCATAATTATCTACATGTAAAACCTAAAGCCATACAGCTTCTAGAGCAACACACAGGAAATAAATCTTTTGAGAGTCAGGTAAAGAATTTAGATACAACACAAAAAAGCACAAATCGTAAAAGAACAAGATTTATAAATTCAAAATGTAAAATTTCTGTCAGTCAAGATTTTGTTAAGAAAATGAAAGGGCTGGGGATTTGGCTCAGTGGTTAGAGTGCTTGCCTACCAAGTGCAAGGCCCTGTGTTCAATCCCCAGCACCAAAAAAAAAAGAAAGAAAATGAAAAAACAAGTCACAGACTGAGAAAAATATTTGCAAAAAACATATCTGATAAAGAACTAGTATCCTAGTATCCAAAATATATGAAAAACTCTCAAATCTCAATAATAAGAAAACTAACAACTCAGTTTAACAATTAGAGAAAAGATTTGAACAGATACTTCATCAGAAAAGATGTAAGAAAATCAACTCAACATTCAAAAAGACACTTGACATCATTAGTCATCAGGAAAACTCAAACTAAAGCCGCAATAAGATACCACTATACCCACATTAGAACCATCAAAATTTTACAAACTGAAATACCCACTACCTCATACTCAATTAGAATGGCTACTACTGGGGAAAAAAGGTGGCACAGTGGTACACTGTAATCCAGCACTTTGGGAGGCTGAGGCAGTATGTGATGATGAATTCTGATACACAAACATTACTGAATTAAGAAATGCCTAGCAGAATCAATCAAACCCCTGGGTGTATCTGGGTGGGTGGGTCACAGAGAAAGGCCTCGGGTACATCTGGTCTCTTACCCATTCCTCTCTGGCACTGTTCCCTTGCTCTGCCTCCTGGCCAAGATGAATTGAGCATCTCTGCTCTGCCATGCCCTTCCTCCATGATGGTCCTGCCTTGGAGCCAGCTGACCATGGACTGAATGCTCTGCAACTATAAGCCAAAATAAATCTCTTCTCCCCTTAAACTGTAGCTGTTGGGTACTGTGTCCCAACAACAGGAAAGCTGACTAACTCATAGGAAGATCATAAGTACAAGTCTTGCCTGGGCAACATAATGACTTAATGTCTAATTTTAAAAAAAAAAGGCTGGAGATGGAGCTCAGTGTGAAGGCCCTAGATTCAATCATTCAGTGCCTAGTATCACACACACAAGAATGAGAAAGAAAGAAAGAATGAATGAATAGATACAATAAAGAGAAAGAAAGAAAGGGAGACAGAAAAAGAGAAGAAAAAAGCAAATGGGACTGGGTAGCTCAGTGGTAGAGAACTTGCACTGCACACACAAGGCCCAAAGTTTAATCTCAGTATAGCAATTTTAAAAAAACAACAGGATATGATTCCACTTATAAGAGGCACCTAGAGTAGTCAAATTCATATTGACATACGCTTGATCTTAGCGAAAAGGCCAAGAGGCAATAAATTCATAGTGACATAAAGTAGAGTGGTACTGCCAGAGGTTGGAAAAGGGAGAAACAAGGAGTTTTAAACAATTGAGGATAGTTTCAATTTTATAAGGTAAAGAAGTTCTGGAGATTCGTTACACAACAATATAAATGTTCTTAACACCACTGGACATACATTTTAAAGTAAAAAAGATGGTAAATTGCCAGGTGTGGTGGCACATGTCTCTAATCCCAGCACTCTAGGAGACTGAGGGAGGAGGATTCCAAGTTTGAGGCTAGCCTGGGTAACTTAGTGACTTAGCAACACTCTGTCTCAAAAATAAAGGGCTGAAGATATAGCTCAGTGCAAAGGTCCTGGGTTCAATCTACAGTACCATAAAAAGGGCTGGTCCGAGTACAGTGGTGTTTACAACTAATTGATCATAACCAGTACCACAAAAAGGGGGATGAGGTGGGGGTAAAGTTTATGTTACATTTTTTTGGTCACAATTTCTTTTTAAAACCCTGAAACATCAAGTGCTAGGAAAGATATAGCGTCACTGGAACACTCATACCTTGCTAGTGGGAATGAGAAACAATATAGCCACTCTGGAAACCAGCAGGGAAATTAATTATGAAATTAAAGTTAGGGGGGCCCAATAAATAAGTGGGCAAATGAATTGAACAGACACGTCTCAAAAAGGTACTACAGCCCAATGCCCAAGCAGGCAACCAGTGAGGAGGTATCCCTGGGCAGGCCACCCTCCGAGGTCTTGGACTGCACTGCTGAAGCTGGGACACACCTCCGCACACCTTGTCGCCTACATGGCCACCACGACAAGGATTGAGAAGTCTTTCAACAGCAGCCTGGCAGAGTGCAAGCTCTTCCTGTACCACCTGACCACCTGAGTGTTCCTGGGACACACCACCAAGAGCTGGGGCTGGTGAAGTGCCATTTTCTCAGTCCCCTGCTCCTATCCTGGGTCACGCCTCAGTAAGTGCTCTGCTTGGGAGATCAGACTCCTTACCACCTTCAGTGTCTAACTGTAGGGAAGAAGGTCATAAACGTAGGCAGTGCTGGATGCAGCTCCCAGAGCAGGGCAGGCACTGAGCCATCAGCACCCCACAGCGGTGAGACAACACTTCCTGGGCTGTCCAGGAAGAAGGCCTGTGGCAGAAGGTTGGATCTTGCTCTTCTACTTAGTCCTTATGTGCTCCTGGTTGCACTCTTCTTGTTCACAATGTGGGCTCTGCTTCACACTCTAAATGATAAGGTTCCAAAATACTGTGACCAGATTCCTCACCCAGGACTTACAGCTTTTCCAAAACCAGTGAATGCACTGGAATATACATTTAGTGTATCTGATCCAAGTTCCTATGAAGGGTACATTAAAGACCTTAAGAAGTTTCTAAATTATGCTCTTTAGAAGAACTGAAGAGCCAGGCGTGGTGGCACACACCTGTAATCCCAGCACTCGGGAGGGTGAGGCAGGACGATCACCATGAGTTCGAAGCCAGCCTGGGCTACACAGTGAGCTCAAGGCCAGCCTCAACTACATAATGAGATCCTGTCTCAAAAAAGAATATTAAGGCTGGGGATTTAGCTCAGTGGTTAGAGTGCTTGCCTAGCAAGCACGAGGCCCTGAGTTAGATCTTCAGCACTAAAAAAAAAAAAAAAAAAAAAAGAACCACCAAAGAATCTCACTGACTGTACCGATGGAGTACTTTTTGAAGAGCAACACCCAGTTTGTGTTGCATGTCAGTTTCCTATTTTCTTGCTTCAAGCATACAGTGGTATAAATGATCCTGATTTTGGTTATTCCCAAGGACAACCTTATATTCTTGGGAAAATGAACAGAATAACTGGATTAAAGCCTGAAGGATCACTGAGGATAGAATATTTCAAAGGATGAAGACACAGTAGTTATATCAACCTATCCTAATGATAGAACCATAGATTTATTTTCTATATTATGGAAAAAAGCTGCATGTGGGCTGTCTGCAGCCACTAGTTGTAGTCCAGGTCTCCTTTGCATCTGACAGTCTCAGAAGAAAAGTAACAGCTGGGTGCAAAATGAAGGGATCGAGGAACCTTAAAAATGAGGACAAGGGGCTGGGGATTTAGCTCAATGGTTAGAGTGCTTGCCTTGCAAGCGCAACGCCCTGAGTTTGATCCCCAGCACCAAAAAAAAAAAAAAAAAAAAAAAAAATGAGGACGATCATGACAAGTTTTTGGGACAAGTTGAATTCAAAATCCCAGCTAGTGTACAGTCTGAGTAGGATGTCTCCACAGAGAAATGCTGTGTTGTCTGTCTTCCTTTTGTACCAGCTGGACCGACCATTCTAGAAGTATGAGACCTCTGAGGAGATAAGTGGTGCACTACCTGTCACCGGGCTGGCATCACAATGTGCTTCCAGACCAGTGTTTAGTGTCCCGAAGTAACTGCCTGTCACCTCTACCGCCCTTTGAACCAGTGTACAGTCACCAGACAGGGACCAGGGAACACCTCCTTCTGAGCACGAGGGATGAGGGTCTTGTCCTCTTTTTTAATGTGGTTTCACTGCCAAATATCTAAAGCTTAATGTGTTGTGCAATGTAAATATTTTAGGGATTTAACACTAATTAAATTACATTTTGATGCCAACAAAGCTTTAGAGGTAAAATGGTACCTGGCCAACATTAAATGACTTTATGGGTGCAAGAAATGTGTGAGAAGTTCTGTATGAGAAGAAGAAAAAAGAATAAAAGTGGATCTGAAAGTGTTTAAAAAAGAAAGGAACTACAAATGTCCAATAAGTATATGAAAAAACATTCAACATCTTTAGCCATCAGGGAAATGCAAATAAAAACCATGTTAGAGATTCCCTCTCACTCCAGTCGGAATGGCTACCAAAAGGACTAAAAAAAAAAAAAGAATGCTGGCAAAGATGCAGAGCAAAAGGCTCCTACATTGCTGACGGGGACGGAAGCTAGTACAGCCACTGTGGAAATCAGTAAGCAGGTCCTCAAAACACCGAAACACAGAGCCACCATTTGTTCCAACTATACTACTCCTTGGTGTACACCCAAAGAAATTCAAATCAGTACACTGTAGGGATACCTGCATACCCACAATTACTCCAGCACATAAGCCAAGATATGGAACCAGGCTAGGTCCCCACCAGCAGATGAATGGATAAAGAAAATATGGGGTATGTACACACAATGCAGCATATGCAGCCATAAAGAAGAATGAAATTTTGTCATTTGCAGAAACTAGATGGATGTGGAGATTATCACACTGAATGAAATAAGCCAGACTCAGAAAGACAAGTATTACATGTTTTGCCTAATAGGTAGAATCTAAAAAAGATGACAAGAAAGTAGAAGAGAGACTATTATTAGACAAAAAGAAAGGAAAACAGGAAAGAAGGGATATAGAGCATGTAATGGGGTTAGATATGATCAAAATACAAGGTGTAATTCCAAATGTTTAAATTTTTTAATTTTTTTACAGTAAAAGACACATTGCCATGAATCCCCTTCAAAACATTCCCCCTCAAATCAAACACAGATAGCCCGTCGTTCTTGCCGGGCTATCTGGCAGGCCCGGAGGGCCTCCTTCCCAAGTTTTTAGCTGCACTGTCCTGGCTGCCTCGATGTTCTGAATCCATTCAAAGCATTTACCTTTCAGGGCCATTGTGACCTTGGGGAAGTCAGAAGTTGCCTGGTGCCAGATCTGGTGAATAAGACAATAAGGACATACCATGTTTTTATTTGACAGAAATTGCTTTAAATGTTTTGAATTGATTCAGGACACTGAGGCAGACAGGAAAAGGCACTCACCAAAGAGGACTCCAGAACTGCTTCAGAAAGTGGCAAGAGCAATGGGGTAAGTGTGTTTGAAGAAAGGGGGAGTGTTTTTGAGGAGAAATCATGGCAATATGCCTTTTACTGAAATAAATTTTTTTAAAAACTTAAATATACCTCGCATAACATTGAAAACCCTCCCCAAAAGTGAAACTAGGGTAGAGGGCAGCACAAGAGGATGACACGGGAGTGAAAAATGATCAAAGTATATCATGTGCATGTACAAATCTGCCAGAACAAAACCAATTATGCCATATAACCAATACACATTAATAAAAAGAAGATATGGAAAAAAAGTTAAGGGAGCTGGGGGTTTGGCACCTCAAAAAAGATTAAAGTTAAATACACACTTATTGTATGATCTAGCAATTCCACTACAAGATATTTACACAAAAACTGCATATGTTTATATTTATTAATAATTGCCAAAATCTGGAAAACAATCCAAATACCTATCAACTAATGAATAGGTAAACAAATTACATACATACAATGGAATACTACTCAGCAATAAAAAGAATGAACAATGGATAAATGCGACGTAGGTTGAATTATGTGCCCTCCAAAAAGATATGTTTAACTCTTAACCCCAAAACCTGAGAATATGAGTGACCTCACTTGGAAGTAGAATCTTTGCAGGTGTAATCAAATTAAAATGAGGTCATACTGGATTACAGTGAGCCCTAAATCCAATGACGCATGTCTTTATAAGAGAAAGGAAAGGGAGGTTTACACACAGAGGCTCTGAGACACCTGAGGAAGAAGCCATGTGACAAGGGAGGCGGAGATGGGATGATAAAGCTACAAACTAAGGCCTGCCAGGAAACAATGAATATCAGGAAGAGGCAAAGATGGATACTCCATGGACCCTCAGAGAGAGCCTGGACCTGCTAATATCTTCAGACTTCTGGACTCAGAACTGAGAAGATAAGTTTCTGCAGTTTTAAGCCATCAAATCCGTGGTATTCTGACAGAGCCACAAGAACAAATACAGACACGCAACAACACGGATGCATCTCAAATATGGGAAGATAAGTGAGAGAAGCACTCAGAAGACCACGTACATCTGATCCCCCCCCACAGGACACTCAGGATTAGGTGACACGACAGACCAGGGCTTTCCAGAGGCCGGAGGCGGGGTGGAGACCGACTACCCAGGGACTCGGGGAAATCCTGCGGTGAGGGAGCTATTCTGTATCTCAGTTGTGGTGGTGGTTACATGGCATAGAGTTGTACATCTTAAAAAGATAAATTCAGGGCTAGGGATGTAGCTTGGTGGTAGAACATTTGCCCAAGGTCCTAGGTTCAATCTCTAGCACCGGGGGGAATAAAAGTTCAGAGCCAGGCATGATGGCACACAGCTGTATTTCCAGTACAGCTGAGGCAGGAGGATCACAAGTTTGAGCCTATCCTGGGCAGTTTAGTGACTTTGCAAGACCCTATCTCAATATAAAAAAAAATTTTTTTAAAGGTCTAAGGATATAGTTCAGTGCAAAGGTCTTGGGTTCAGCCAGGTGTGGTAGCTCTTGCCTGTAACTCAGCACTCAGGAGGCTGGAGGATTATCCTATGTTCGAGGCCAGCCTGGGCTACATAGTGAGTTTAAGGCCAGCCTGGACTGCAGGGTGAGACCCTCTCTCAAAAAACAAACAAACAAACACAAAATGAATTGTACTATATATAAATTACACCTCAAAAGTTTACTTAAAAATGCTGTGCTTCTGGGATTCTCTTTTTTCAACAGTTTATCGATAATGTTTCTGTTTGGAAGAAGGCTCCTACTGGCCTAGTGAGGAATTATGTGAGCACCAAGGTAAAAACAACCAGTGGCACACACCTGTAATACCAGCTATGCAAGAGGCTGAGGCAGGAGAATAACAAGTTTGAGGCCAGGCTGGGCAACTCAGTGAGACTTAATCTCAAAATAAAAAAGGGCGGGGGGTAGCTCAGTAAGAAGGTCCTGGGTTCAATCCTCAGTACCATAAAAGTAGGGGGTGGGTAACTTTAGAGAAGCCCATGAGAGCCACATTAGTTGATAAAAAGTCAGCAATAGGACAAATCCAAACCCCATGCCCCATGCGATACAACAACAGCATCATTCTGTGTTGTCCCTGCCAAAGAGGCCTGATGTAAATCCATCCACAAAGGTGCAACAGATAAACCCCAACTCAGGGATATTCTACAAAATGATTGACCTATATAGCATCTAAAAGTGGCAAGACCACAAAAGTAAAAAAATAATTTTTAATGTCAAAAATAAAGGACCCAAAAACTGTTCCAGACTAAAGGAGACTACAGACTCTAATTAAATGTGTGCTTCCGAACTGGGTTTTTTGCTGTAGAGAACTGCATGCAGCAGGACAATGAGATCTGAGGAGCTGAAGATAATAATGTATCACTGCCATTTGCTGAGGACTGCCCTCCCTTGTAGAAAATACACATGAAATATTCTGGGGTGACAGGGTATCAGGTCAGAAACTTACTCGCAAAAAAAAAAAATGTTATTTGTACTTATAATGTTCAGTTTTTCTGTAAATTTGTGATTATTTCAAAGTAAAAAAAAAACCAGTTCTGGTGTGGTGGCACATGCTTGTAATCCCAGCACTTGGGAGGCTGAGGGAGGAGGATCGCCTTGAGATCAAGGCCAGCCTGGGCTACGTAGCAAGACCCTATCTCAAAAAAGCAAAACAAAAGTACAGGTCAATTATTCCTTATCCAAAAAGCTTGAAACCAGAAAGGTATAAGATTTCACCTTTCAGACTTTGGAATATCAGCATAGATTCAACAGGTTAAGCATTCTGATCTAAAAATTCAAAATCTAAAATGTTCCAAAGTATTTTGTTTATCACCACAACTTGGTTTCTAAACCAGTGAAAGACAATCATGATTTTAGAAGAAAGAAACATTCAGAGGAATCAAGTTATCTTCATCTTAAAGTTTGCATCTCAACTGTAACACCAAATCTTAAACTGTGTAGTTACAATGACTACCTCCTAATTTTTCAGGAACCAGGATACCAAACACAGGTTTAACTTAGATCTTAGTACAACAGTACCAGATACCATCATCTGACACACCAATTCCACACTGTTTTGAACAAGGCTCTGGAAGTAAATGATTAAAGCGCTGAACAACACTGCCCTAACCTAAATGCACTGCAGACACTTCAGGCCTGCACCATCCATGAGGCAGCCATCACTCACACCAGTCTAGTGAAAAGGGGTCAGTCCAGGTTGACATGTGCTTTAGGCATAAATTACACAAGATTTTCAAAGACTTAGTACCAAAAAAAAAAAAAAATCATTAGAGTGTTTGCCTTGTAAGCACAAGGGCCTGAGTTCGATCCCCGGCACCAAAAAAAAAAAAAAAAAAAATCATGTCTGTTATGCTGGTTACATGTTGAAATGATCGTATTTTGGATACGCTGGGTTAAACAACTATTCAAATTATTTGATATATTAAAATTAATTCTGCCAGTTTCTCTTTCTTTAGTGTGGTACTAGGAAGTTACAAACGAGGTCTGGGACTCACATTCTGCACAGCACACGGTTTGTCTGTTTGGCAGTGCGGGGTCAGCCCAAAGGCCTCGCGCGGGAAGGGGCGCTCTTCACACTCTATTCCCGGGACGGTACTGCCCCCAACCAGCCGGGAGGGGTCAGAACCGCACAGAGAACTGCGACAGCGAAGACCGACAGACTTCCCAGGAGGCCGGAAGGTACCCAGGCGCAGGTGACCCTTCCAAATCTGACCTCTCTAGGCTAACTTCGCCTCTCTGCACTGCCCCGGGGCCAGGAGGTACCTGCAACTCCGCGGCGCCGCTCCGCAGCTGGCTCACGTTGGGCAGGGAGCCTCCGTGGCGCTGTGTAAGGCGCAGTTGCTGGAGCTTCTGAAACTGAACCTGGGAACAGACCAACGCCAAGAATGTTCAGACGTGACAGCAGCACATGGTGTTCTTAATCGAAAGTCTGGGTTTCGATTTCTTCTCTGCTTAAATGATCATAAACTTCAGATTTCCAGTGCTTTCTGGGGCTTTTACTTTTGAAAGAACTTACCCAACGTACTGTGACAGAAAGGTACTCTGACAAGGGCTTTGCATGTGTACATTCAGGCACAATCCTTTCGGGTTGTTTCGTTTTTGTGACAAGGTTTCACTAAATTGCCCAGGCTGCCCTTAAACTAGAAATCCTCCTGCCTCAGCCTTCCAGAGTGCTGGGATTACAGGTGCCACCATGCCCAGCTCAGGAACAATCTTTAAGAACAATAAAAGAGTTTAACTAGGAATGTTGCTCAGTGGCACAGTGCTTGCTTGGCATGTGTGATTCATGCCCTGGGTTCAATTCTCAGTACTTCCAGAAAAAAAAAAAATAGAAAGGGTTTCTTAAAGAAAAACAGGGGTTTGGGGATTTAGCTCAAGTGATACAGTGCTTGCCTAGCAATCGCGAGGCCCTGAGTTCGATCTCCAGCAACCCCCCAGAAAAGAAAAACTAAGGTACTGTTTACACAACCATAGCACATTAACTGTTTTACATCTCCATGCTCTTTCCCACTGTCCATGTATGATTATATGCAGTCACAGCCCACTTGAGAGCATAACACAGGTACGATCTTGCCTGTTTACATCATAAGCCTTCTCAGTGCCACTACATAATCACTTTTAATGGCTACATTAACATTTCTTCTTAGAATTACTTACTTAGGGTACATTCAAAAGAGAGCCTACTATATCTCCTGATACGGGCTTTTTGTAGGAGGCCAAGTCCACAGGTATAAAATGGTATCCCACTGATTTAACAAGCCTTTCTTCTGTAAATTCTTCCTTACTCCATTTTTCAAAAGGCAGCAATCTAGTAATGGCTCTTATAAACCCTACGTGGTCCAGTCCAGTCTTTATGAGTTCTGTTTCTAAAATACATTAACTCTGCAGTTATGTAACCCTTGGCACTCAGAGTTCCTATAGGGAAGAGGAGTCTGGAGGCACCACTGAGGCCCACTCTCACCCTTCCGCTCCCCCAGCACTGTCTGATAACAAACTACCTGATCTGAGCTCCTAGGATGACCAGGCACTGTCCGAATGCTTCGCTCACTTCATCCCTGACCTTCCCAAACTCACAAAAAGACTGGAAACCAATGCACTGCTGGGCCTGTGAAATGAAATGCTCTGGTTTTTTAAATATTTATGATGAAAATTTCAAATATATACAAAACAGGATTGACTACAAGGAAACCCCATCTACCCATTTTCCAGCTTCAATAATCACCAACTCAGGTATAATCTTACTTCATCTTTACCCACCCCACTACCCCAGACCCCACTGACAGAAATCCCAGACATGGTATCATTCTATGGATTCAATATGTATCTCCAAAAGTAAGGACTTGGATCTGTTTGGAAAATTTAAAGGCATACGAAGCTCCCTGGCATCTTAAACTTCCTTATACCCACAGTATTTGACTTCTCAAACACACTGCACAGAGAGACAGTCACACGGATCAAAACTTAGATCTCAGAATCAAATATGAGAAGAACAGGGTGCACTTTTCCATCTATGAACTGACTTATAAGAATAAACTATTTCTGCTTCCAATCTTAACATTCTAAAAGGACATATCAGAAGTATTTGACTCTATCCTTGAAATTTTCTAGACGAAATCCTCAACCACTATCACCTAAAGCCTTTGATTCTAGCCAGGTGTGGTGACACAGTCCTGCCATCTCAGCATTGGGTGGCTGAGGTGGGAGGATCAAAAGTTTAAACTAAGTCCGGGCAACTCAGTGACTTACAAGACCCTGTCTCAATATAAGAAATTTAAAAAGGGGCTGAAGAGATAGTTCAGTGCAAAGGCCCTGGGTTCAAGCTTCAGTACCACAAAAGGAAATATGAAACTCTTTGATTCCTGCTTATAAGGATCAATTATTCACTTACACAAAAACTGAACTATGAGTCAGGTACTAAGCCAGGCACTGGCAGAACTGAGAGGAACGCACGCCACACTCCTGCCTCCTGACAGCTGTCACAGAAGCCCCCTTTTCCCCAAGCTGAATGTCAACTCCATCTGGGGACCTGCCCTCCCCTGCGCCCTGAACCCACCAGGGGCCTGCGTCTGGGGCCTTTAGAGCCCGCTGCACTAGAGTTCAAAAAACCAAACAAACAAAAAACACTAGATTTGGGACAAGAAGGCCTGGCTTTGTGGCCCAGAGCTGTCCTGAGGATGGCCAAATTATTCCAGCACCTCCTCCACAGGCATGACAGAAGAACGCTGAAAACGCCAGAACGGCGACATGCGGAACAGAAAGCCCAGAGCAGCTTCTCAAGCTATTATCATTCTGAGGGCTTTGACATTTCCCTTGTCTGAAATACGGAACCACCGAGCCCGAGCGAAATTACAGCCTGTCTTCAACACTTCATGTTTGTAAGTGATAAAAGTGAGGACCCCAAAATGATTACCCTGAGGCAGAAGTCACAGACTGGCAGCCTAAAGAGTACTCTGGCCCACCAGATGCTGGTCCATTCTATGTCTAAAATTGCAATTTCAAACTGGGCATATGGTGGCATATGTCTGTAATCCCAGCGCTCTGGGAGGCTGATGCAGAAGGATCTCAAGTTCAAGCAAAACATGGGGCAACTCAGGGACTTAGCAAGAATCTGCCTCAAAATTTAAAATAAAAAGAGCTGGGATACAGCTCAGTGTGAAGGCCCTGGGTCAAGTCCTCAGTAGCACCAAAAGAATTTTGGTGGGTTTTTTAAGTTTTTAATTTTAAAAATAAGCAGACTGGCTGAGCACAGTAGGGCACATGTGTGATCCCAGCTACTCAGGAGGCTGAGACAGGAATATTGTAAGCTCAAGGCCACCCGGGTAACTTAAGGAGACCCCATCTCAAAAAGTAAAAAGGACCCCAGGGTCCCATCTCCAGTATCAAAATAAATAAATAAATAAATAAGGCAATTGCATAAAAGTCTAGATTTCCAACTTTTCTTAACTGAAAGATCAAACAGCGCTAACCCTGGACTCTTGAACAGCAACACTGGACAGAGCTGGGAAGTGGCTGCCCTCCTGACAGGGCGTGGACCCCGCTGCGCTGCTGAGGCCGCCTTCATCTCACTGCTGGGCTCTTTCCTCACCCGCCCCACCCCGTGACTTCAGCCAGCCGCCTCTGCCTACAGTCGCACACTTCAGGGGGATTTCTTTTAATGCCTACAGGAAGTCAGATCGAAACCTCACTGATTCCTTTCTGGAAAAGTCTCACAGTAATCAACACACTCCCAACCAAACTCCCAACCAGGGGGCTTCGGGGGGGGGCTCCATGGCAGAGCATGTGCTCGGCGTGCTAGAAGCCCCGGGCTTACTCTGCACTAAAGAAATAAATCTTTTTATAGAAATCGACAAGATAGCTCTAAACTGGGTATGAAAAAAAAAATTTTTTTTAAATAAATTGGGCATGGTGGTACTCTGGGAGGCTGAGGTAGCAGGATCCCAAACTCAAACCCAGAGTGGGTGACTCAATGAGAAGCTCAAAAAAAAAAAAAAAAAAATGTTAAAAAGGGCTGGGGATGTAGCTCATTGTGAAGGGCCTGGGTTCAGTCCTCAGTACCAGAGGGTGGAGGTGACTTCTAAAATTTATGGATGTGACCAAGCTTTTTTTTTTTCTTTTTGATGCTAGGGATTGAACACAGAGCCTCTCCCATGCTAGGCAAGCAATCTACTAACCAATCTACACCTCAAGCCCTTTTAAAAATTTTATTTTGTGATAGAATCTTTTTTTTTTTCTTTTTTTTGGTGCTGGGGAGCGAACTGTGGTCCTTGTGCTTGCAAGGCAAGCACTTTAACCACTGAGCTAAATCCCCAGCCCTGTGATAGAATCTTGCTAAGTCACCTAGGCCTAAAACTTGTGACACTCCTGCCTCAGCCTCCCAAGTAGCAGGGATTATAGGAGTGTGCCACCCACACCTGGCTGACCTAGTAATTTTTAAAAAGAGCTAAACTGGAGACTCAAATTAATTGACTTCAAGACTTACTATGAGGCTACAGTAATCCAGACGTTGTGCTATTGTTAAAAAGAGAGATGTATAAATCAATGGAACAGAAAAAGGAGTCCAAAAATAGACCCAGAAATACACGGCCAACTGATTTTCTACAAAAGCCCCACAGCAGTTCACTGAGTACAGAAATGCCTTTTCAACAAATGCTGCTGATACAATTAGAGATCCCTGGGGAGTAAAAGTACTTGAGTATACAGGCATTCAGTGTGACAGCCAGTCTGAACCCCAGTTCTGCCACTTACCAGCCATGCTAATGTACTTCTCCAAGCCTCAAAACTAGAGAAATTCTAAAGCCAGGCGGGGTGATGCGCGCCTGTAATCCCATCACTTGGGAGGCTGAGGCAGGAGAATCACTGCAAGTCGAGACTGGCCTGGGCTACATAGTGGGTTCAAAGCCAGCCTGAACTATGTAGTGAGACCCTATCTCAAAAACCAAAAACTAGGGAAATTCCACATACATACACCACAAGGTCATCTTGAAGACTATCTGAGATAAGGTGCAGTACCTGGCAAAGGGCCAGCCCTCCATTTTCAACCCCTGTTCAATCTTTCTAGGCTTTTCTCACCCCTCCTCTCCCAGATGCCTCACTATTCTACAAGATATCTGTTGCTCATGTCGAAGGGTTTTCCCACATAGTCAAGCCAAATTAGCATTCCAGGTTGGTGTGCTGAGTTTATCCTGTGGCCTCTCAACACAAATTTCCACACCTGTCTCCATCTCCTCTTGTCCAGCCCTCAGCCTGACGGGCTACGTTCTACCAGCAGCCCATGAATGTGGCAGCCCCACCAAAGTTACCGGTGACCCAAAGGACTCCCCTCACTGTGTCAGGCCAAGTCGGCAGCACTGGACTCAGCAGGCGAGAGGCCCCACACACCCGCTTTCCACACTACCCCCGGCTCTCCTCCTCCTCTACCTGCCCTTCAAATGCTGCAACTCCTTAGGCTTTCGGCCCTCTTCACAGTTCACTCTATAGCAGCAGCACTGACTCCCAGGCCTGCAGCTGCTAAGCAGGGAGTAAGTAAAGCACTCTAGAATCGCTGTGCAAACAGCAAGGAGTGGTGGGGACTACGGCACACTGAAGACCACGCATGCACCCCATCTCACAGGGCAGCCCTCTCCAGGTCCAGGCCATGGCCGCCAAGCAGAAATGGGGGCAGCACTGCTAAATGATCTCATTTCAAAAGAAGATAGAGTCCAGATCTTCATGTAAAAGCTAATACTCACTGCTGACCCTAATTTACAACACACACACACAGGGCCAAAAAAACACAAACAAAAGTGTATCCGAAGGCCAAATACCGGACGTGGGCCACCAGTGTGCAGTATCTGTCCTACAAATTCTGATGGCTACACACTAACAACTCCCACTCTGTACCATCCCTCCTGCAGCCCTCCCTCCTGAGCTCCAGGACTGCCCCGTGCCCATGCCTCAGGCACACCCTCCCCCTGCCCGCAGACAATAGAGCAGGGTGCCCCAACAGGGCTCAAGCCCTCCTCCTTCTTCACTTCCCTCATCCAGACACCACATCTGGTCCTTTTCACTCCCTAAATATCAATCTGTTCACTCTCGGTCTTCTCATCACTACAGTCCTCGTCAGTGCCACCAACACATCTCCTAGCCAGTGGTGGTGAACCTATGGTGCGCATGCCACAGCAGGCTGTTTGTATCACGGAAAGCTCCAACAGGCTCGCCATGTCTGTCCTAGACTAACAGGACAGCCTCAAAGGCACTTCTCGGCAGTCACCTCCTTCTCAGTCCTCACTACCATTCTGGAACTTTTTTTTCTTTTGGTGGTATTGAAACTTGAACCTAATGGCCTTCACACTGAGCTACATCCCCAGCCCTTTTAATTTTTTTATTTTTGAGACAGGGTCTCACTAAGTTCCTAAACTGCCGAGGCTGGGGTAGAATTTAGGATCCTCCTACCTCAGTCTCCCAGAGTCTTCTCCTACAACTACAGGCCTACACAACCACACCAGGCTACAGAGAGTTTTTAAGATGCAAATCTCTGGTTCCACCTCTTCAGCAACCTTCCATTGTCCTTCGGATCAAGTCCCAAATCCCAATTCTATGACCTGAGCCCTATGAAGACTCCAGCTTCATTGCCTATCACCCTCCTCGTCCACTTGCTGAGTCTCAGTTCTCTCTGCCCTGAACACACGCCCTCCCCAACATGCAGGCCCTCAAATGCCTTCCCACACCCCTGATCCCGACAGCCACCAGGAGAGGAGGGAGCCACCTACTACACATGCCCGAGTTCCGGCTCGTTTCCCTTCATAACATCCCTCCAAACATGTCCGTTCTCATTAAATGGATTCCCCACTGGACCCTAAAATCCAACAAGAGACTGTTTTGCTCACTCTCTACTATACCCCAGGTGTCCATCAAAACCCTGGTACACACCACAGACTTACAAGCTAACAAGACTTCTGAAGGGAGGGAGGCACCATGTTTTCATCCCCTAAACACACACACATGCACGCACGCATGCACACCGGCACACACCTCATTAAACACAGAGATGGCATTCAAGTACTCACAAACACACAACCCAACAGCCTCTGCCCAGGCCTCCCTGCCCCCACACTTGCCCCTCTCCTTACCATCCCACTTACCACTAAGCCTCCTGGCATGCCCTTCCCAAGAAATGTTCCACTGCTTCCTGACCCTCTGAAGTCAGGATGAAAAAGTTCTCCATAATCTGGTCCATCCCTCCTACAGGACAAGCAGGAATTGAGTCCAAGTCTAAAGGTCTGGCTGTGGCAGTGCAGAAAAGGACTTAAAGGCTCAGAGAGGAAAGAGGACCCAGATCAATTAGTGATGTCTGCACTATTGATGAGCACATGTGTCTGGAGCTGGCAATGAATAGTCAGTATACTGGCCATCCAGTCACCAAGTTTGAACTAATGGATTCTTCTCCAGTTGGGATCTTTTTATTTTTGTTTGTTTGCTTGCTTGTTTCTGTTTTTGTTTTTTGAAACAGGGCCTCACTATATACAGTCTAGGCTGTCCATGAACTCACAATATAGCCCAGGCTGGCCTCAAACTCACCATCCTCCTGCCTCAGCCTCCTGAATACTGGGCTTACAAGGATTACAGGCACCACCTTGGCCAGCTCATTTGGAATCTTTACATCCTCAGAGGTTCACACACATACACTGGGGGACTTAAGAGCTCTGTATAAGAAATGTTTCAATTTTGTGATTTCTTTATGAAAATAAACCTGAAAAGTTTTAAATAAGCAAGTATTAATAGACAAACTCAGTATTATCATTTTCATATTTATGAGTACAGAGGAGCCAAACAGTATTTAGGCCACTTGCAAGTGGCTGAAAACAGAAGGAAAATCAACACGTATGATTCCCTGTATCAGGCAGCAGGCAAAGTGACATAATTTTGCAGAATAAGGTAGTGACAGAATTATATGACCCACAGCTGATTAAGCTTGCTAAATTCAACATACGCACATCAACAGCCTCCATTCAGTTCACTAAAAGAGCATGTGTCAAACACACATGGTGGCACATGCCTGTAATACCAGCACTCTGGGAGGCCGAGGCAGGAGAATCACAAGTTTCAGCCCTGCCTGGACAATTTAGCAACTTAGCACAATCCCACCTCAAAAATAAATAATAAATAAGTAAGCTGGGATGTAGCTCAGTGTGAAGGGCCTAGGTTCAATCCCCGGTACAGCAAAATAAATAAATACATATATATATTAAAAATGCATTGTCATATTATTAACTTGAATCTATTGCATTTGTAACTTTGAGTACATTTTGTACACACACATTTTTTGGCTTGGTTGTATCAAGGCTATAAACAAAGCACTTTCTTTTCTTTCTTTCTTTTTTGTTGTCTTTTTTTGAGCCAGGGTCTCACTATGTAGCTCAGGCTGGCCTTGAACTCAGGGCAATCCTACTGCCTCAGCCTCCCAAGTGCTCAAATTACAGGCATGCACAAAGCACTCTATATACAAGTTTATGTTTGAACATAAGTAATATAATCAAAGTAATTTAGCACTAAAGCAGTCAGAAAAGTTGCCTTTAAAAGAGTCTGGCTGGGCATGGTGGCACACATCTGTAACTGCAGAATTAGGGAGGCTGAGGCAGGAAGATTGCAAGTTCAAGGCCAGCCTAGATTACACGGTGGGATCCTGTCTCTAACACAAGCAAAAAAGGAGTCTGTATATTGCATACTACTCATGACCTCACCCATGAGGGATGTTTTTAAAGCAGATTCATGAAATCGGGTGAAGGATTGGATCAACTCAAGGTACACAGACACATACTAGTGCACGCATTAGTCCAAATACATTTGTATTTGAACAATGCATCTAAACACTACATAACAACACAGGCTTCAACATTTATCCTCAGCTGTAACCCATCCACTCTTGTCAAACTCATCCCTCAAACTAAGCAAGGTCACAAGCTTAAATCCCTATGGATGCCAGACTGTCAATGAGCAAAGCTGATCAGGGCAAAAGAAAAAAATTCTCTTGAAATCCTCAGCTTTCTGTATCTGTATTTTTTTCCTCCGTATTTGTCCATAATACTTTTGCTGACCATTTATATTTTTTCTCAGCACATTAGCTGTTTCGCTTTTCCCTGAACTTCGCTAAAAAGAAAACATTACCATAAATCTGATAAATGGCCTCCACGTGGGTGGGGGCCTGCCCCGCGGGGTTGGAGGGGGCACCCCACCAGGCTCCAGCCCCAGGTGCCACATAAAGAACGCTGGGTGAGAGCTACCCAATGTGTAATATTTACGTGTCATGCGAACATCTTCCAATTAAAAAATTCTGGCAACAGATTCAAAAAGTTTTCCCCAAACGCTATGATGGCCAGAAACAACACGCCTGCGGCTCCGGGAGCGGGACCACGAGCTCGCAAGTCGCCCCCAGGTCTCGGGCGAGCCTCTGCACCTCGCCCCGGCCCCGAGGGCGCGTCCTCCGGGGCCCCCCGCGTGCCCGAGCCCGGCCAGGTGCGGGCGGGCTGGCGCCTCGCGGCTTCCTCCCTCGGGGTCCCCCTCGGGGCGGGCCACGCCGCGCGCCCGGTCAGCTGTCACCGACGAGCTGGTGCCGAACAAAGCGACGTGGACCTGCCGCGCGTGGCACCTCGTCGGGCGGAGGGGGCGAGGCCGCACCCGACCCCGGTCCCCGCGGGCCGCGGCCTGGCTCCGACGGCGGGGTCGGGAGGGAGCGCGCGCGGCCTGCCGGCTCCTCCCGGCTCCTCCCGGCTCCTCGCGGGCCCCGCCTCCCGCGCCGCCCGCCCGCGCCCGGCCCTCACCCGCGACAGAGTGAGGTCGGTCATGAGCTGCTCGAAGGCCCGCGTCTCCTCGGCCTGCCGCTGCGTGTGCAGCGCGATCTTCTCACTGAACTTCCGCGGGTTGGCGCTGCCCGAGCCCGGCGACGCGGCCATGGCGCGGCGCGGCGCTCGCGGGCGCGGGGACGCAGGGCGCGGGCCCGCGGCTCGTCTGCCGTCGGTGCGCAGACCGCCCTGCCGCCGCCCGGGCCCGTCGTCCAGCGCGACCCGGCAGAGGAGCCGCCGCTGCCCCGGAGCCAGCCAGCTGCCGGAGCCAGCCGAGGACCGCCCCGCCGCCCCAAGCCCCACCCCGCTTCAGGCCCCGCCCCGACCGGCGAGGCCCCGCCCCGGCCCCGCCCCCAGCCCCGCCGGGCCTGCCGAGTGGCGCAGCCGGGCCGGGGCGGCCTCCGGGCTGCGGGCGCCTTTGCAGGCCCTTGCCCGTTCTCCGCCCCGCCGCGGCGCGGTTTCCTGGGGGTGAAAGCCGGGCGACCCCACCTGGGCCCGCCGTGGGGTCCCTGCTGGTCAGAGACGCCGTGCGGCCTGGTGCAGCCGCTCCCCAGTGCCGCCCGGTGGCCCCGCGGCCTCCGCACCCGCAGCCTCCGCCGACCAACCCCCCTTTTCGGGCCAGCCCGTCAGCGTCTGTGGATGTGCACTCGAAAGTTCTGGGTGTCTGTCTGCGTTGTGTAAATTAGGAAGTGCTAGAGACACGCAGAAGTCTACAAAAAAGGGCTGAGGATTTAGCTCAGTGGTTAGGGTGCTCGCCCAGCAAGCACGAGGCCCTGAGTTCGATCCCCGGCACCAAAACAACAAAAAAAAGCGTATGGAAAAATAATGCTCTGAGCACCCGGCACTTCGCTCGCTCTCGTTGAGATTATACCGATGTCTGAACATCTCGCAGGGGTTGGGGATGGAGCTGAGTGTGGAGCTCTTACCTGACGCACAAGGCCTTGGGTTTGATCCCTGGCGCTGCAAGTAAATACATTGTAAAAGGCGTTTTCTGCATATGGGCGGGATTTATAGACATAAAATTAGACACAACGAAAGGCCCAGCCTCATTCTTTTTCGTCAGAGAAAGGCCCGTTCTCAGTTGACACATATCGTTATACTGCTCATGTGTTTGCACTTTTTTTACATATGATCTGGAACGAGCAACTACATAAAGAATACATAATTTTGTGTTTTAAAATTTTACAAAAATGGGCCAAAGCGTGGTGACACATGCCTGTGATCGCAGCAATCTGAGACAGGAAAATCACAAATTCAATCCCAGCCTGAGCAATTTAGAAATGTAGTGAGACTCTGTCTCAAAATAAAAAATAAGGGCTTAGCTCAGTGGTTAGAGTGTTTGTCTTGCAAGCACAAGGCCCTGAGTTTGATCCCCAGCACAGGAAAAAAAATAAAAAGAGGCTAGAAATGCACCTCAGTGCAAAGCCCCCAGGTTCAATGCCCAGTACCACAAAAAAAAAAGTTTTAATGAGAAAGACATCACGGTAATATTTCTACAACTTTTGCATTTACTGTTATGTATTTGAGATTTAATTGTTGGATAGCATTCCATTATTTTTATAGCTCTCGTATATGGCAGATAGCTGGATTATTCAGAAAATTTGATATGAGAGTATATTTTATCTGTATCTAGTCTAGCTTAGATTGTTTTATTAGAATTGGGTTTATGTCTCTATTGTACTTTGTCCTGTTATGCTTTTTCTCTATATTTTATTTTCTGCTTTCCTGTTACATTGTCTGAGTTCAGTTTCAGAGAACAGAATCTAAATAGTTTTAGTATGAAAGGATTTATTACAGGATATAAAGTGGCTTAAGCACTTGTTTGGATGACTCAATGTTCAGGGTGACTTTACAGCCTGGTTGCAGCACTCAGCCACCAAAGGAGCTGCTACCTCTTCTAAAATCAGGAAACGGCCTCCTGAACTGGAGAGCTGTCACTAAACTCATGGGAAAACTTCTGAACCGTACAGGTGCAGTAGTTCTCCTTTATCCATGGTTCTACTTTCTAAGGTTTTCATTATCCTCCATCAAACACAGTCTGAAAGTATTAAATGGGGCATTCAGAAATAAATAATCACAGGTTTTAAATTGCTTGCCATTCTGAATGGCATGATGAAATTTTGTGCCATTCTATTCTGTGCTGCTTAGAATGTGAGTTGCTGCTTTCCAGGGTATCCACCCTGTATATAACACCTGCCTGCTAGTTACCTAGTACCCATCCCAGGGATCAGGTCAAATGTCATAGTCTTACAAAGTTTGCATTCAGGATTACCTAATAAAAATCCCCAACCTGCAAGAGTTTACTTTACCTAATAAAAATCCCCAACCCACAAGAGTTATGATGCTGACAATTCTAATATGCCAAAGAAAAGCTGCAAAGTGCTTCTCTGAAGAGAAAAGGTGAGTTGGGCATGATGGTGCATGCACATAATCCCAGTAGTCTGGGAGGCTGAGGCAAGAAGACTACAAATTTCAGCCCAGCCTGGGCAATTTAGGGATTTATTGAGACCCTGTCTCAAAATAGAAAAAAGAAAAAAGAAAAAAAAAAAGTAAAGGGCTGGAGGGCTGGGGATTTAGCTCTGTGGTTAGAGTGCTTGCCTCACAAGTGCAAGGCCCTGAGTTCGATCCCCAGCACCCAAAAAAAAAAAAAGAAAAAAAAAGTAAAGGGCTGGAGTGTACCTCAGTGCAAAGGCCCTGTATTCAATTCCCAGCTTCAGGTGTCCACAGTAGTTTTGAAACTATCTCCCACCGACAGGGGGAGACTGCTGTGTGTCCCAGTAAAAGCTACAGACCCTGCTTCACTTCCTTCCCTACTCTCCTGAGACAGAGCCCAATGCAAGAACCAAAACTGAGTCCAGAGTCCCAGCTCCGAGGCCATCTAGGACAGGCAGTTTGAGTATAGCAGCTTCTTGGTGCCAGGGGGGCAGAGGCGCTTGGCCTACCACTGAGGGACAGAATCTGCTATGTGCCCAGAGCACGGAGCCAGGTCTCCCTCCTGTCGTGTTGTGTGCCCATCCCTCCTGTCTGCTCAGAATATTTTCATTCTGTTCCTGTTCTTATTGTGCTTACCTTAATCATTTCAAATTTCCTTTTTTTTTTCAGTGCTGGGATGGAGCCCATGACCTTGAACAAGGTAGGAAAGTGCTTTACCCCTGAGCTGCACCCTCAGCCTTAAATTTATTTTGCTTTGTTTTTGTTTTTACTTTTCTGAGACAGGGTCTTGTTATGTAGTTCATGGTGGCCTTGAATTCACTATGCAGCCCAGGCTGGCCTCAGACGTGCAATTCTTCTGCCTCAGCCTCCTGAGAGAATTACAGGTGTGTATGACCATGCCCTATTTCTAAAATTAATTTTTAACCAAGCAAACACATGTATGTGAGTTGTCTGAAATAATAGTGCAGGCTCATAATATTAAAAAGAGGTAATTCTCACTGTAAATGATAATCCATTCTGGTGATTTGCATTGTTTTTTAACTTTAGAGATACTTTATTTTCCTGTTATGGAAAAGGACGATTTGAGTATTATATGCCCCAACAAAAATATAATTTTCTCTGCCCTCGTTCTTTCAATGTCATTATGTGATCATTTTGGATAAATCAGTAGGAAATATTTACCTAGTGCACGATAGTTCCCTTTTGCTATAGATTTTATACAGCGTTGGCGTATTAAAATTACTTCTGTTGTTGATTTGCTTAGATTTCTGTCCAGCCAGGATAAATCTGCCTTTCCTGAACTCTGGCAGAACCGGAACCACGTGACTGAATCTGAGTGGCGGGTTGAGCAGAAGGCTGTTTTCCCGCCTTGCTTCATCCTGATTGCCTGCAAGCCGGGGTGCCTCTGAGTGTCCAACCCGGCCTCCCGTCCTTCTCTGGATGTCCACCACCACCCCACTTTCTGACCTGCAGGCGTGGGGCTGCATCTCAGGCTGTTTTTTCCCAGCACTGGAAATTGAGTCCAGGGCCTTCTCCCTGAGCTATAGCCCCAACCACCACCGCGCCCTTTTTTGGGGGGGTGCAGGGGATTGAACTCAGGGCCTTGCACTTGTTAGGCAAGCGCTCTAACCATTGAGCTAAATCCCCAGCCTGAACCCCTCCTTTTTTTTTTTGGAAACAAATTTTCACAGAGTCACTCAGCTGCCCAGGCTGGACAGAGTGCTGGGATTATGGGTGTGTACCACCCAGTTTGCTTTGCATCTTGTTGCTTCCTTCTCATCCCCCTTCCTATTCCACTCTCCAGGTGTCCAGGGCAGGGAGAGGAAAGGGTGCCCAGGAGGCAAGATCCTTGAGCCTTCGTGTGTGGGAGATGCTGGCTTTGCCCTTGCTCCAACTGTTAGCCTGGCTGAGAACAATCCTTGCTGCCGCAGGCCTTTCCAGTCAGCTCCCGGGACGCTTGCTCTGTGTTTTCCTGGTCCCAGCCTTGCTCCGGGAAGGCCATTCACACTGTTTCCTGTTCCTCTGTAGGTGACCTGGTTCTCTGAGAATGTTGATTTCGCATTTCTCCTTGTTCTCTGAAGGCCTGGTGTTCTGGTCTTTTATGATCTGGGTCTTCCGTTGCTGTTCATTGCGCTGTTGTGTGGAGGCTGGAAACTCGGATCCTTTGGTTTGAGGAGATTGCCTTGTCTTTTTGATGGTTTTCTTTCTGGAACTTTGCTTGGTCAGCTAATGGGTTTCCTAGACTGCTCTTCTCATTTTCTTATCTTCTTATTTTTCTATTTATCTTTCATTATTCTATTTCATGATACATTTTCCCAAGTTTATCTTCCAACTCTTCTATTGAATAATTTCTAGGAAATCTTTCCTGCTCTCTGATGTTTCTTTCTCTTTTTATTTTTTTAATTTTGGGGGGGGGTACTGGGGATTGAACTCAGGGCCTTGTGCTTGCAAGGCAAACACTCTAACCACTGAGCTAAATCCCCAGCCCCCTCTTTTTTTTTTTGAGACAGGGCCTCACTATGTAGCCCAGGCTGGCCTCAAACTCGTGGCAATCCTGCTGCCTCAGCCTCCCAAGTGCTGGGATTACAGTTGTATGCCACTATGCCCAGCTTCTCTGATGTTTCTTGTTTAATAACATCCTGTATTTATTTCATGGATGTGTTTCTAACTATAGGTTATTTCAGCTCTCACGTTTTCTCCTATTCCTTACTTAGTCTGCCTTTGTTTTGCCTGAGTTCATTTTCCTTTATCCAGTTTTGTCTCTACCAAAGGGTTTCCTCAACTCTCTGTTGATCCCTGCCTCTCTACTTATTCTGTGCCAGAGATTGCTAGTTGTCTCCCAATAGTCATTCTCCCCTCCTTCCTTTAGTAAAAGAAATCCCAAGCTGGGCATGGTGGTACATGCTTGTAATCTCAGCTACTTAGGAGGCTAAGACAGGAGGATGGCAAGTTCGAGGCCAGCCTGGGCAACTTAGTGAGACCCTGTCTCTAAATAACAAGGGGTGGGGATATAGCTCAGTGGTGGAGCACTCCTGGGTTTGATTTCCCAATACCAAAAAAAGAAAGGACGGAGAGAGGAACCCTGAGCCCTAGCTGGGCAGATGCACATGTGTACACGAGCATGTGTCTGGTGACTATATTGCCTAAAGGTGACATTTCCCATTCTCCCTTGCAAATAGGCACAATCAGAGCGCTACGTTCTGCCCAACAGGATGTAAGTCCAATATAGGCCGTTTTGGGGTAATGTCCTAACACACACACACACACACACACACGCACACGCACACACACACACACGCACACACATGAAAGAAATGACATTCTCTTTCCTCTTCTCTCCTCACTAACTGGAACATGGCTGTGGCAACAAGATTGGGAGCAGTCACCTTCGCCCACTGGGTAAAACTGTCAAGAACAACGGCAGAGGGGCTGGGGATTTAGCTCAGTGGTAAAGCGCTTGCCTCGCAAGCACAAGGCCCTGAGTTCGATCCCCAGCACCAAAAAAAAAAAAACAAAAACAAACAAAAAAAAAAAAACGGCAGAGTGATGGTAGCAAAGGGGCCTGGGTCCCCGCACCATGCACTCTGCACTGCTTCTAGACAATTATTTGAGGGATAAGCATCGATTTTGTTTAACAGCCCTTTATTGTAGCCTGTTACAGGAAATGAACCAGGATTTATCATACTTAAACAGAAAATTTCTTATAAACAGATTAATAGCTGCCTTTGAGAATACAGTGACTACTGGGAAACCTTTATCTTCTACTTGACACATTTATAAATTATCTGCACTTTAAAATGCAAGTATTATTACTGTTAGAATCAAGGGGGGGAAAGTCAGGCCCATTGGCGCACATCTGTGATCCCCCGCTGCTCAGGAGGCTGAGGCAGGAGGATCGCAGGTTCAAGCCCAGCTTACATAACTTAGCAACTTAGTGAGACTTTCTTAAAATTGAAAAGGCTGGGGGTATAGGTCAGAGGTACAGCATGTGCCTAGCATGGGTGGGGCCCTGGGTAGGCCAGAAGAAAAGAGGAGAGGCTTCACTGTGGGATGGGTAGCCTTTCTCTGAATCCTTCCCTCCTGGTTGTTGCTCTGTCTCACCCTAAATCCAGACCCTTTCTGGCTCAGTTTCCCCAGAGTGAACGTTCCGTCTACATCGGGGAAGCAAGGGGGTCCCCTGCCTTTGAGCAGCTGGAGCGGGAACCTGGGGATCCAGCCATGGCTTGCACACACTCGCCAACTGCTCTCGGGACACCTGGGCCTCTTGCCAGACTCTTCAGAGCCTGCGCACACGTCGGCCGCAGGCTTCCATTTTTTTCTCTGTTTCTGGCACATGAGTGGGTGCCAGGGCCAGGCCTGTGCTGAGAAGCCTCTCCTTGGGACCACGGAAGGCCCTCGGGAGGAGAGGTTGCCCAAGAAAGACACACGCTGAGTTTCAGGACCCAGTTCCTTGGCTGGGACTCGGGACCCAAGGCCCTGGAGCGCAGAGTGGTAAAGTCACTGCCCAATATGCTACTTCTCCTAGGTTGTTTCCAGGTGCCAATGTGGCTACTCTAGCAGAGGGCTGGGTTGAAATCCTGAGAACAGTGTGTTCGAGGCATGTGACTATAGTCCCAGCATGCAGGAGGCTGAGGCAGGAGGATCATCTGAGCCCAGGAGTTTGAGGTCAGCTTGGGCAACATAGCAAGACTCCATCTCAAGACAAAACAAAACAAAATCACAAAACAAATGCCAAAAAACAAAAACCTGGACGCTCCTCAGGCCTGCTGAATTCAGCTACCGCCAGCCTGGCCCCTCCTCGGAGGAACAGAAAGACAATGGAGATTCACACTCAGATGGAATGCTTTAAATCAGGACTAGCAAATACTTTTTCTGTAGCTGGCCAGAGAGGAACTGTCTTGGGCTTTGGTGGCCTTGTAATTGCTTTCCTCTACGAGGTGGCATCAGCGCAGCCAGGGGCGACAGAAATAGATGTGGTTGTATTTCTATAAAACAGACTGTAGGCAAAAGCTGCTTTTTTGCTGTTAATCATTGTTACTTTGTGGGTAATCAGCTACTTCTCCTTGGTGACTTTACAGTTTCGTCACTCTCTGTCAAGGAAGGATTTTAGGTTATCTACAACTCAGAGTACTTTTCGATCTAGAACTGTACCAACTATGATTAAACATGGCTGTACCAGAACACCTTCCATAAAACGACCGTATATACAGCGACACTTTGTTTCTGTCACACAGAAGAGCTAAGGTGCCGTCTTGCAGGTCCACCACCCGCGGCCTGGACTTTGGGGTGCCAGGCAGTGCCATCTGTGTTCCGAGACAAGACGGGCCAG
>PVJO010021377.1:0-30106 GCA_004026905.1 Hystrix cristata | reverse complement strand
TTTTTTTTTTTTTTTGTGGTGCCAGGGATTGAACACAGGGCCTTGTGCTTGCAAGGCAAGCACTCTAATCACTGAGCTAAATCCCCAGCCCCTTTTTTTTTTTTTTTTGAGACCAGATCTCAATATGCAGTTCCGGTTATCTTTGAACTACATAGCCTAGGCTGGCCCCGAATTTGCAGGCGAGTCTCCTGTCTCAGCCTCCCGGTGGTGGGATTACAGGCCTGTGCCACCACAGCAGGTTTGCTCCACAGAAAGCTTTTTAAGTAGTTGAATCTCACCAGCTCACCTCCAAGGTTTCTGGGTATTCAGCAAACTCTTCTCCCAATTCTCCAGGATTTTTATGGTTTCTTTGCTGCGTTTAATCTTTAATGTGTTTGGAATCTACCTTTGCATAAACTGGTAAACCCACTCAACAATGTGAATTGCCACCTTTATGTGGTTGCTAAATTTCCATAAAGGCAAGGAGCGTCAACTTTCCTTGAAAGTGTGTGGCTTTTTTTTATTCCCCAGCACTAAGGATTGAACCACAGCTCGCCGAGTGCTAGGAAAATGCTCTACCACTGAGCTAGATCCTCAGATCTTTTTAAATTTTATTTTCGAAACGGAGTTTCGCTAAATTGCCCAGGCTGGCCTCAAACTTGAGCCTCTTGTCTTAGCCTCCGGAGCAGCTGGGAGTGTTCCAGCGCCCAGGGCAGAAAATGTGTCTCACTCTCCTAGGTACTCTGGGCCCAGCCACTGTGGCGTAGTTTGAGGCAGCGGCGCCTGGTCCCATCCACCCAAACCTAGAGCCCCGCTGCGTGGAATCTCTCGACCCTTGCCTGCCCGGAGCTGAGGGCTGGGGAACTCGTGGCGCCTCCAGGAAGAATTCTGTACGCTCCTTCAGTCCCTTTGGCACCTGCAATTCACGCCTCGCCCGACGCGCGGTCCTACGTGACTCCTGGCTTCTGGACCCATGCATCGTCCTAAATGATCTCTTCGCCCCTGTCTCCGTATGTCCCGCGTGACCCCTTCACTCCTGTCTTCCCATATATGTCCCGTGGTTACCTCTCTCCCATTGTCCCCCAAACGTCCCGCATGACCCATCCCCTGTTCCCCCAGTGTCCCCTCCATCCCTAGCCGCCAGTCTTTTGAGGTTCCGCGCTCCTCTCAGTGCCCCGCCCCTCCTCCTGCCCCGCAGACAGACCGCGGCCCCAGGCTCCCCGCGGGGCGGGGCGGGGCTTGGCAGGCGGAAGTGCCCGGGGCGCCGCGGCCGGGCGGCCGGGCCATGGGAGCGCTGCGCCGGGACTGCGGCGGGGGCGGCGCGGGGCGCGCGAAGCCATGGGCCGGGCCGGCGCGGGCACCCGGGGCGCGGCGGGGGCGGCGGCAGCGGTGGCGGGACCGCTGCTCCTGCTCCTGCTCGCGCAGCCCCTGCCCGCCGCCGCCGGCGACAGCGGGAGGAGCGGTGAGCGAGCGCGGGCCCGCGGCGCCAGCCTTCGGCGGGGGAGGGGGGCGGTAGCGGAAAGCCCGGGCGGGGCCCATTGTGACTCACCTGAGGGCACCTGTGCGCTCACCTGGCACCGGCGGGGGCCGAGGTCTATCCCCGTGTGGCCCCCACGCAGCGTCTGGGCAGAACGGACAGCTGTATCCCCTCTTCCGGCCAGCTCGGCCCTTCGGAGCGTGCGCTCCTCTCTTTCTTCCTCCCGCCGTGTTAGGGTCGGGAGCCGACTGTCACATGCCAAAGCGGGGGTTCGGGGGTGGGGGGGTGGAGAGACTCAGCCTGGGATCCCAGCTGGGCGACCAGTAGGGAAGAGCGGCGGGGCAATGGGAGGGAGTCCGGGGCCTCCGTTTGCTGTAGTGGAGTGGCAGAGATGGGAGAAAGTTGCTTAGACCCTAGAGCGAGGTCCCTGTGGGCATGTTTCCACCCCTCCCACAGTGTCCCCCAATCCCAGCGTCTTTGGCCTTGTTGGAGGCTGAAGAGGCTGTTGTCCAGCCAGGGAGGACCAGGTGGGGAGCTCCCCTGCCTCCCTTTGCATTTCTGCTTCCTGAACGTCCCATTTCTAACTGATCACCAGCGAGATTTCTAGACCAGGGCGTACAGCCCCTTGGGAGTTCTGCCTGGGGTAGGGACTGAGGTATAAATAAGCAGGCCCTAGACACCTGGCAACATGAGTGCCTTTCCCTTACCCCTGTGGCCCGGAACTTCCTGGAGCTGTGCATCCCTGGAAGGCTGGCTTCAAGGACCCCCATGCTCCTGGTCACCCGATGTAGCCCCTGGGCACCTGGTAGCTCATCCAGGGATCCTGAGGCTGGCTCCTTTCCTTTCCCTGCTCCGGGGTGCTCCGGGCTTTCTCAGAAATATTGCTCCTCCGAGCTCCTATTTCTTTTGAGTGTTCTGCCTCCTAGTTTCTGAGCTTGGCATCACTTGAAATGAAAGGCAGTTTTCCCTGAGGAACATGCTCCTGATTAAATTGCTCCATTGGATACTGACACCCTATTTCTCTTCTTTCTCTCTGAGGTCAGGACTGGGTAGAAGGTCACTGAGTGAGATGCTAATGGAACTCTTTTGTCAGGCTGGGTGATGGTCTCATGGGCAAGGTCAGCCTCTCAGTCCTCTTAGGCTGCTGAAGGCCAGACAGCTCTGTGGCCCTAGCTGCTGGGGTTTGTGGATAGACAGGGTGTCCAGCAGACATCTGTCCTGGTTTGGAGGATGTTGATGTAGGGAGGGAGCCAGAACTCAAGTTTCTAGGACTTTTCTTTTTCCTCTGCTGACCCAACCCTGTGTCCCTGGGGTGTGGGGTGAGCAGGGATGTGTGTGGATGGATGACTTTTCCTGCCGTTCCCAATGTGATAATGGGGTTCAACCGATCTCGCCAAAATGTTCACCAAGATAACATTCTGGGAGATTCCAGAGAAGCTTGGAGAGGGTGTGTAGAGTTTGGGACCTTGGGCTGGCTTCTTTTTGTTTTGTTTTGTTTTGTTTTTTGAGACAGGGTCTCACTATGTAGTTCAGGCCGGCCTTGAGCTCACTATGTTGCCCAGGCTGGTCTGGAACTTGCAGCGATCCTCCTGCCTCTGCCTCCCAAGTGCTGGGATTATAGTTGTGTGCCACCACGCCCGGCTGGACTGGCTTCTTATTTCCTGTGTTACCTGTTGAAACATCATCACAGCCACTCACTGAGCTCCAAGGTCCTCTGGCTGGCTTTGGGGGGGGGTGCTTTGTTCCTAGCAGGTTAGGAGAGCTGCACCTACAGGATAATCTCCCTTGTCTGCCCCTGGGTGTTATCTGGCAGTCTTCCTCTCTCAAAATCACATGGTCCTATGGCTGGGAGGCTGTCCTGGCTCAGCTCCCAGAATTTCAGTTTTTCTGTCTACATTATCATGTAGGGCCTGTGTCACCCAAGGGCCTGTAGAAGCTCCTGACTCAGGCCACAACCTGGTAGGTGAAACCTGGTGGCTAGCAGACACCTGGGACCTGCTGTGGGGTGGAGCCTACTTCTGTCTGCCCAGCCCCCATCCAGGCTCCTCTAAAGCTGCTAGCTTTTCCAGCCAGCTGCTAGCTTTTCTCCAGGTGCCTCTATGGAAGAGTCTAGAGGCTGCAGCTCACCTGGCTCCCTCCCCTCTCCTGGGAGAGAGGGCCTGGGCCAATCATTCTCTCATTCTCCCTTTGGGAGGCTTCCTAGGTGGGGAACACTCAGCTCACAATGAGGCCAAGGAGTTGGGGACTTAGCTCAGTGGTAGAGCACTCGCCTAGCAAGCGCAAGGCCCTGGGTTCAATTCCCCAGCACCAAAAAAAAAAAAGAGAATGAGGCCAAATCCTGAAAACACTTTACCACTCATTAACCTTGGAGCGACACGCTCACCACCTCAGCCTACCCCTGAGGACACTGGGGCCTGGAGAGGGGAAGGGTCAGCACAAGTCCTGACTGTCACGAAGGCTAGTGTGGTGGTGGTCTGAGAGCTGCTACAAGGCCTAGTGCTATGGGGATAGGGGAGCCCTCATTAGGGGCTGTGAATCCCTGGTTTGTCCTTGCACCACCAAGCTTGGGCATGTGTCCTGTAGGTAGTTGGAGGCCATCCACCAAGTATGAGGCACCTGGCATTTGGGCTACAGTCCTTGGGGAGGGGAGGCAGAAGAATATTGCCTGAGGGGAAATTTGTAACTGCCAGTTATAACCCCAAGGTGCTAGAGGACAACAAGGACCTTTGCCAAGGTTGAAGTTGTCCTGTCAGGAGCTCCAGCTGGCTCCAGGGTTTAACTTCCTAAGTTCTTTCCTTCTGGGGGCCTCATTTCTCCCTGTCTTTGCCCCACCCCTAGCAGGGTGCCCTGCACTGGCTGATAACACCCTCTCCCTGCAGAAGCCAGGCTGGTGTCTGAACATTTCTCCCAGGCCCCACAGAAGCTGTCCTTCTACAGCTGGTATGGCAGCGCCAGACTCTTCCATTTCCGTGTGCCCCCAGACACCATGCTCCTGCGCTGGCTGCTTCGTGTGTCCTGGGATAGTGGTCCCACATGCACTGATACAGAGATCACTGTGTAAGTGTAAGCCTCCTGCCCACGGCACCCAAACCTGGCCAAGGCCCCTACCTAACTGCAGCTCCTGCTCTGCTCTCCCTCCTCCAGGCATTTCCGCTATGGCGCCCCTCCTGTCATTAATCCCCTGGGTACCAGCTTCCCTGATGACACCACGGTGCAGCCCTCCTTCCATGTCAGGGCACTGCTAAGTACCATGCTGCTGGGCAACACCACTGTCAATGTGTCCTACCCAGCCCCTGGGGACTGGTTTGTGGCTGCCCACCTGCCCCCCTCATCCCAGAAGATTGAAGTAAAGGTGAGGGGGCTGACCTCCAGGATGGGGGCAAGACTCCCTGGTGCCTGGGTGACCTATTGTCCACCTCTTTGGGGCAGACCTTGCTCTGGGTCTAGCCACCCATCCTGGATCTACCAGCCCCAATTCCCCTGAGCCTGTTCCCAAACCCCTTGCACCCTATGTTCTCTGACATCCTTGGACTTTGTTGTTTTCCTAGGGCTTTGTTCCCTCCTGTGCCTACATCTTCCAGCCTGACATGCTGGTTATGCGGGTGGTTGAGGTCACCATCCTGGAGCCTGATGTGCCCCTTCCACAGATCCTACTCGCCCACCCCAGCTACCTCAAGTGAGTCGGTCTGCAAAGAGAACTGGGCCTGCTCTGTGGCCTCGGCTTTCCAGGCTGGAGTGGGTGGTGCCACTGTCCCCAGCCTGGTTCTGGGTGGTGGAGTTGGACTGGGAGGTGGGGATAGATACTGTGCCCCAGTGGATTGGAGGTAGTACAGAGCCTGAGGGAGGCCATATCACCTCGCCCCAGGATCTTTGTCCCCGAGTACACCCAGGAACTTCGACTGGAGCTGCAGGGCTGTGTATCCAGTTTAAGCCTGAGCTGCCCAGTACGTCTCACAGTGGGCGCAGCCACCCTGCCCAGCAACTTCCAGAAGGTGCTGACCTGCACTGGCCCCATCCTGTCCTGCCGTCTGCTGCTACCCTCGCCACCCTGGGGTCAGTGGCTACAAGTGATGGCTGAGAACCTGGCAGGGCCCCATGTGTCAGTGGCCTTCAGTGCTGAGGCTGCCCTCACAGGTGGGCTACATGGAGGAAGGTGGGTGTGAGTGGCTTCCTTCATTGACTCCCAGACTTTCCTCCAGCTGAGCCCTTTATCCTTTTGACAGCCTGTAGGCCATGGAGTGTGACCTTCCAGCGCCTTGTTCAAAACAGCACAAACCAGAGCTATGATGCCCCTGCAGGCCAGCTGTCCCTGAGCCCTGTCTACCAGGACCCGAGCAGGAGTGTTGGGGTGGGCAGTGGCCGCTTCTGCCTGCTGAGCTACCCAGTCATGAGGGAGGACACTGATGTTCTATCTGTGCACTTCCAGCCCTTGGACGGAGTCTTGGTGCTGGTGCACTCAGACAAACCCTCTGTGATGCGGCTCCGCCTCGACACAGGCATGGACAGTGGGGGCTCCCTCACTATCACCCTAAGGGCTAACAAGGTACTGTCCTTGCAGCCAAGTGGGCTATCTGCAAGTGGCATGGGGTTCGCTCAGGGCACTTTGTGTACTGACTTCATCCGGGATATCAAGGCAGGGCAGCCTTTCAGGCAACAGAGTAATGGCAGCAGGCGTGGGCAGCACAGGGGCCCTGTCTCAGGATAGGTGGCCTCTCCTATAGGGCAGTCCTATCTTTGTCAGCAGGTCCTAGGGCTGTGGCTGAGGAAACAGGCCGTGGAAACAGCGTGGGTCAAGTGCCCAGGGCCAAGGTGAGCCCTGTGCAAGCAGGAGCTTTAGAGAAAGGCAACCTGCATGACTGAGCTGATAGGCAGGGCAGATGGTGTGCTGGCTCTTGGGGGCCAAGAGGCCAGCTCTGCACTGCTTCTCCTTCCAGACTGAAGTCATAAATGACACTGTGGTAGTGGCCTGTGTGAATGCTGCTTCACCCTTCCTCAACTTCAACACTTCACTTAATTGTACTACAGGTATGGTAGGCAGGTGGCATCTGGAGGGTGGCTCCAATCAGGCCCTCTAGCATTGCTAACAGGACTTACTGCTTTATGCAGCCTTTTTCCAGGGCTACCCCTTGTCTCTGAACGCCTCATCTAACACAGCCAACCTTGTCATCCCTTACCCAGAGACAGACAACTGGTACCTCTCCCTGCAGCTCATGTGTCCCGAGAGTCCTGAGTACGTAAACCTGGGGCCCAGCAATGTCCTAGCTAGGAACAACCAGCCAAGTCATTGTGTTCAGGACCATGGCCTACCAGGGCTTGGAATGACCCATTTCCTGTTAGCAGTGAGCAATCAATTGTTATCCGTGTATTAGGAGTGATTCTCCTTCTCTACCTGATCACCCTTCAACAGCACCCCTGGAAAGAGGAAGGGGCATCTCCTCTGGGGCTGAAATAGCCTGGGGTGCTCAATTCTGGGCTCATCTGTCCATAAGCCTGTGGAAAGCCCTGGTGGTGGATTGGCCAACAGAGGCTGCAGTCGGTCTTACTGTGCCTCCCACCCTTACAGGCAATGTGATCAGTCCACGGTTCACATGCAAGCCACCATATACCTGGTGCCTTGTTTGAATGACTGTGGACCCTATGGCCAGTGCCTCCTGCTCCGTAGATATGGCTACCTGTATGCGGGCTGCAGCTGCAAAGCAGGTGAGGACCAAGGCTGTGCACACTTAGGGGCAGTCTCTGCTGCCATTGACATCCCAGCCCTATGCCTATCCCTGTGGAAGCCCCATCAGGGCTGTAGCGAGCACCCCTTTAGAGCAAAGTGGGGAGAAGGGCGCTCCTCCATGCCTCCATAATCTACTGCACAAACACAGGGACAGTGAGGTATCTCCAGGGTGGTACTGCCTCCTGACCTTAGCCTCCCCTGCCTCCTGCTTGCCCATGCTTGTGTACATGTCCACATCTGCCTATACATTTATATACCTACTCATACATGTCCACAGCTACCCATGCCTACACATATTTGCCCATGGCTGTCTACCTCTATTTTTGTCTATTCCTGTCCCCACCTGCCACACCTGTCCACACCTGTCTGTACTTGTCCCATACCTGCCCAGCCTGCTCCTGCATGAGGCAGGGGATCCAAAGTTCAAAAGTCCCCCACTAGGACTTTGACCTCAGCTGCCCACCTCAGGCCCATCTGTTTTGTGGCCCCCTAGGCTGGCGTGGGTGGAGCTGTACCGACAACAGTACAGCCCAGACGGTGGCCCAGCAGAAGGTGGCTACACTCCTGCTTACCCTCAGCAACCTCATGTTCCTGGCTCCCATTGCTGTGTCTGTGCACCGTGCCTTCCTGGTGGAGGCCTCTGTCTACCTCTACACCATGTTCTTCTCCACGGTAGGCCCAGCCCACATCGTGGGGTTCCCTAGGGTGAGGAGGTTTAGGGTGCTGCTCACTGCCCCATCTTGCAGTTCTACCATGCCTGTGACCAGCCAGGAGAAGCTGTGCTGTGCATCCTTGGCTATGATACGCTGCAGTACTGTGACTTCCTGGGCTCTGGTGTGTCTGCTTGGGTCACCATCCTTTCCATGGCCCGGCTGAAGACAGTTCTGAAACATGTGAGTGACCTCTGATGTGGGGGCTGGGCTGGGGAGCAGAGGCCCTCCCATACAGCACATGGCAAGGTAGTAGGAGGGAGAGGGCAGAGAAAGCGCTGGCCCTCGGGTCTCACCTAGTGATCAGCCACCCTCTGAAGAAGCTTAGACAGCTATTATGGGGAAAGTGCCAGCTACTAGAAGACACCAGGATGGAAGATAGTGGGCAGAATTTTGCAAGACCTTGCACCTCCAGCTAGGCATGGTGGCGCATCCCTGTAATCCCAGAACTTGGGAGACCGAGGCAGGAGGATCACTCTCAAGTTCAAGGCCAGCCTGGGCTACATACTGAGTTCAAGTCCAGTCTGAACTACATAGCTGTCTCAAAAAATAAAAGAAATATCAAGGCTGCATTCACCTGTGGATGCTATCCAAGAGCCAAAGGAAGGCATTTTTCTCCCAACCAACAACAGAGTAGGGCAAATTCTGCCAGCAGCTCCAAAGGGGACTGGGCAGAGCTTCTAGAAGATTGCAGGGCTGGCAGCATGATCAGTATGGCTGGCACCCTGTTTCTAATGGGTCTTGTGCTGCCACAGGTGACACCAGGCCAAAACTTTTGACCCCACAGTTACCCCTGTGTCTTCTCCAGGTCCTGTTTCTCCTGGGCACATTGATCATCGCCATGTCCTTGCAGCTGGATCGAAGAGCCATCTGGAACTTGATGGGGCCCTGCCTCTTTGCCTTCGTGATCATGGCTTCTATGTGGGTAAGAAGTAGGGCAGGCAGATGTTCCTGCTCAGACTCTGGGAGAAGGCCCTTGTTCTGACCACACTCCCAGTCCTGCTTCAATCAGCAGATCTAGGGCTCAAATGTCCCACATCTGCTAAGGGGTGCTAGAGTCAACCCCACCACACACATACTATGCCCACGGGCCCAGGGTGGATATAGGCCAGAGGTCTGGGTCTGAGGACCAGTGGCCTTGTGCCCTTGCACCCTCCTCCAAGTTATCCATCTTCATGGTTCTGCTGCCCAGACTTTGGTGGACCCTTATAACTCCTAGCCCAAAGCCTGGGGATCTTCAGCCACAGCCAGCCTGCACCAACGCTAGCATAGCTGTTTGCTTCAGGTATACCGCTGTGGGCACCGGCGCCAGTGTTATCCCACCTCATGGCAGCGCTGGGCCTTCTATCTCCTGCCTGGTATTGCCATGGCTTCTATGGGCATCACCATCTACACCTCCCTGATGACCAGCGACAACTATTACTACACACACAGTATCTGGCACATACTCCTGGCTGGGAGCGCAGCCTTCCTGTTGCCACCACGGGATGAGCAGGCCAAGCCCTGGTCTTGTTCAAAGAAGTTGCCCTGCCACTATCAAATCTGCAAGAATGACCGCGACGAGCTGTACACAGTAACGTGATATGGCCAGCTCAGGGACATCTGCTACTGATAACCTCTTCAGCCAGGGGTAGGACCAAGAAAGAAGAGCCCTGTCCAACCCTGTCTAGATTGATTCCCAACTGAATAAAATTGCCCTGAGACCCTTTGCTTCCTCCAGAGGAGAGGAACACCCCCTCCCAACACATACACACAAACACACACACACAGAGGACCTGCTCTCCTGTATGTGCTGTCTGTTGTTGGCATCCTCAACAGAGTCCTCAGCATGTCTCAGTTGTTCTTGCAGTGGCCCCTGGAGATCACAGACAACATGTATGGGCAGGGCCTTATGCCTTGCTGGCCTGGGGGTGGGGGTGGTTAGAGGCTCGTAGAGAAAAGCTCCCTATTGCCCTCTTCCCTTGTGAGGTTGTGATATGAGATCTGCAGGACCATGGAGGCCTGAGTCCCTAAGGCTGGCAGCCTAGTGATCTTGGCCTTCCTGATCCCGTGTGCCTCAATGCCAGCCTGCCTCCATAGGGACCCCCTTCTGCCACAGTTGCAGTGGGAGAGACCAAAGTTACCAGTGACTGATGAGCCCCCTGGGGATACAGGGCTCTGCCCTTCCCTCTTGCTCTCAGATCCTGGGAAGAGCCTCTTTAGGGAGAGTGCTGCTCTGCTGTTCCGAAGGTGTGATTGGAACATCCCTCCTGCCCCCACTCAGGGTTCTTGGGCCCCTTGTCTGGCAAGCATCCTTTTGAGTAGGTTTTAGGAGCCCAAGTGGTGCCTGTGCCCCCTCCTTGGACTGGACCAAATGAGACTCAGAAAGGTGGCTCTGGAGAGCTGGCTCATCCTTTCCAGCTCAGGTGACTCTGGGCTGACTGCTTCCAGGCGTCGCAGTGCCTTGCCCCTTCCCCAGGCGCTGGGAAGTTGGTGCTGCTGAGACCCAGGGCTGTCCTACCCTTTAACTCCAGGGGCTTCCTGTCTGGTCTCTGTCCTACTGCAGGTTTCCTCCGGCCCTCCCGCGGCCCCAGTCACCCTGCACTTAACTGCCAAAGCATTCCCCGACCTCTGAAAGAGTAAACTGTACATATGGTGGTTTTTTGTTTTTTTCTTTTGGAAGGAGCAAAAAAAGATGTTAAGGTATTTTTATGTGATTGGCGAATTTAATATCCTGCACTGATTTTTCAAGCCTAACGAGTTTTTACATTTTTCGGCTCTCTTTCTTGGGGTGGTGGGAGAGGTAGGACCCAGGATAGCCAACCCCTCCCCGCCCTCTCAGGAAATCCCTGAGCCGCACTTTGACTACGATGCCTTGAACCACAGCTCTTTGCATAGGATTTTCTCCACGGTCCCTAAAACCAGGAAAGGGGGCGGGGAGAAGGTAAACGAACAGGCTTGGCAGCCAGTCATCGGAGAGTAAAGGTCAGGGTGCCGCACGCAGTTCCGGTTCCGCCGGCGCGGATCGCCGGGTCCAGGCTGAGGTGAGGGGTACGGCAGCACCTTTCGATGCCTCTGCACAAGTACCCCGTCCACCTATGGAGGCGGCTGCGGCTGCGGCTGCAGGAAGGCATCTGCTCGCGCCTGCCCGCGCATTTCCTGCGCTCTCTGGAGAACGTACGGACGCCCACCCCCGTCCACTACCGGCCTCACGGGGCAAGGTTCAAGATCAGCCCTAAGAACGGGCAACGGGAGCGCGTGGAGGACGTGCCCATCCCCATTTACTATCCCCCGGAGTCCCAGAAGGGGCTCTGGGGCGGCGAGGGCTGGATCCTGGGCTACAGATACGCCAACAACGACAAGGTGGGTGCGGGCCTGCTCGTTATCGGTTTGGACGCAGCTGAGCCAAAGGAACATGCTAACAAGTGAAGCGGTACAGACCTGGCAAACTGGCAAAACCCCAGCGGTATTCTGAGATGGGGTGGCCCAGCCTCCGGGGGAACAGCACATGCAAAAGCGTGGGAAGGGCGGTTGTAGCGGTCAAAAGTAAAGATAGAATGAGACTTGTGAGCTGAAAAGAGGGAGAGCTGAGATCGGTGTTCACCCACCAGTTTGACTTGGCCAAAGTGTCTTGTGACACTTTGCACCTTATTAAAATCAGGAAGACTGCTGGGCATGGTGGTGCACACCTGTAATCCCAGCACTGGGGAAGCTGAGGCAGGAGGATCACTAAAAGTTCAAGGCCAACCTGAGCTACAGTGAGACCCTGTCCCAGAAATAATAATAATAAAAAATCAGAAAGACTGAGGGATTCAAAGGCAGTTTGCAAGGAGCAGAACCTGGCCCACATGTTTGCTTATAGTGAGAATCTGAGCCATCTGGGAGGGGACTTGCATTTTTTTTTTTTTTTTTTGGTGGTGCCAGGGATCGAACTCAGGCCCTTGTGCTTACAAGGCAAGCACTCTAATCACTGAGCTAAATCCCCAGCCCCTGGACTTGCATTTTTGAGGCCTCCCAGGCTACCCTTTTCCTGGTAAGGGGGACGGCACTGGGGAACCACCTGCCTGGGCCCCCCCTTGAATTTTAGGGAGATAGAGCGGAATTCACAGGGTTTTTGTTGTGCTCTCAGCTCTCAAACAGGGTGAAGAAGGTGTGGAAGCCACAGCTATTTCAGCGTGAGCTCTACAGTGAGATCCTGGACAAGAAGTTCACTGTGACTGTAACCATTCGGACCCTAGATCTCATTGATGAGGCTTATGGGTTTGACTTCTATATCCTCAAGGCAAGTGGGGCTAATACATGACAGGGTCCCGTAGCCAGTCAGACTCAAGGGAGGCCCAGAGCAGTGCCACACTGGAGCTTGTGGTATCTGGAGAGTCACTGGCAAACCATAGGTAGGACCATGCCCCTTTCTGGGCAGCCTCAGTGGGGCTTTCTGCTCACAGGAGAGTTCCTTTTATGGGTGTCTGATGTGCCCAAGTGTGATCACCTACTTCTTGAACTTAACCTCTATCCCAGTCCACCGCAGGCCTGGTTGCTAGTGTTGCCCACCATGCCTGGCCTGTCTGGTCTATCTAGCTGAGGGGTGCTTGTAAGGGTGGGTAGAGCCCTGCCATGAGCACCTGGCCCCACGTGAGCCTCCTGCAGACCCCGAAGGAGGACCTGTGCTCCAAGTTTGGGATGGACCTGAAGCGAGGAATGCTGCTAAGGCTTGCCCGGCAGGACCCCCAGCTGCACCCAGATGACCCTGAGCGGAGAGCGGCCATCTACGACAAGTACAAGGTGAGGGCTTCCCTTGTCCTCCCTGCTGCCCACAGCCCCTGGCCAGGCTTAGCCTCACTGTGTCTCCTGTATGCCTGCCCAGGAGTTTGTCATCCCAGAGGAGGAGGCTGAGTGGGTTGGCCTGACGCTAGAGGAAGCTGTGGAGAAACAGAGGCTCCTGGAGGAGAAGGTGAGCGTGCATGAGTGCCAGCTCTTGCTGCCTTTCCAGGGGTGGGCAGAGAGCCTGAATAAGGAGGTGTCATACCCACTGATGCATCTGTATCTGCTGCACATACAGCCCCGTACCCACCTAGAGGAGGTTCCTTCTCTCTCCTCTCCCTAGACCTTCAGTGGGAAGAGCAAGATTCTTTTTCTTTTTTCCTTTTTTTTTTTTTTTTTTTTTTTTTTTTTTTTTTTTTTTTTTTTTCCTGAGATAGGGTCTCACTCTGTAGTTCAGCGTGGCCTTGAACTCACTATGTAGCCCACACTGGCCTCAAATTCACAGTGATCTTCCTGCCTCAGCCTCCCAAGTGCTGGGATTATAGACATGTGCCACCACACCTGACAGAAGAGTGGTATTTTTGACTCTGTTCACTTGGCTGCCTGGAATCCCCAGGAGTATTCCTTTTGTGTCTTATTCTTTAGAAAGGACCGGAGCCTATAGCTGTCAGGACAGGGAGCCCACCTGTGGCATAGAAGCTGGCTGCTTTTATTCTCTCTGCTCAGTTTATCTGTGATCATAGGGAAGCCAGAGGCAGGCACATGACTCCTGTGTCCCCAAGAAAGGGGAGGCCTTATCTATGGACAGGCTCTGCCTTCCAGGTTGACGAAAAGCCTTGTGACCAAGGCTAAGGGGCCCAGGTCCTATTGTGCCCTCATTCCCTGAGATGTCTGACCAGCAGCAGCTGGTTCCCATTTTCCCTAGAGCCCAGCTGCTATTGGCCACTGTGAGCCTCACTAGGACCCTCTTCCTTCAGGACCCTGTACCCCTCTTCAAGATCTACGTGGAGGAGCTGGTTGAGCGGCTTCAGCAACAGGCACTGTCAGAGCCTGTGGTGGTGCAGAAGAGAGCCAGCGGGAAGTGACCAAGCAGCCTCTTCAGTGTCTGAGCACCAGGCTCAGCCTTTCCTGCTATTTTATCACTGTGGACACAGAACCTGGGATGTCCATGAGGGCCACCTGTGGGTGGTGGGCAAATCCTGGTTCATGTATGCTGGCCACACAGCTCCTGGGGCGCCTTTGTCCCAGGATCACCCAGAAGCCTGGTACTAAGCAGAGGCCTTGCCCAGACGGGCAAACACTGGACAGCATGTATTGTGCCTGTGAGTCTGGGAGCAAGTAAAGTCTGAGCCAGGCAGTGTGTGTGTTTCTTTGCTTGTAGGACTAGAGGTCCCTCTGGAAGTCCTGGTCCAGTCATCCCCTGCTCTGTCAGAGACCCAGCATGGGGAGTATGTACTCTCTGGCTCCAGCTACCATCCCCAGGGATCTGTGGAGACTGAGGTTCAGTTTGATGTGTCTTTCCCCTGGAGAGGATTCTATGTGGTTGATGTGTCTGGGGTGTGCATCCTGCCATCGCTGACTCTTGGGTTGTGATCCTAGACAGGCACCTAGGGGTTACCAATGGCCAGGCTGGCCACTGGTATGGCTACCGGTGAGGGTCCTGTGAGCTCAGCAAGTCACTGCTGATTATCTCCCCTAGAGCCTGCAGTGGTTTGAGGTGGATTGTGGGTGTGGTCTTGGCCTTAAATCCAGAAATAGCCCTTTTTTCTTTTTCTTTGCCTTTTATTATTATTATTAATTTTTTTTGGATACAGGGTTTCACTATTTAGTTCAGGCTTGCCTTGAATTCACAGGAGTCCTCCTGCCTCAGCCTCTCGAGTGCTGGGAGTACAGGCCTATGCCAGCATGCCTGGCAGAATAGCTCTTTTTGGGGAAGGCCACATCAGTTTCATCAAATTCTTACAAATGCCCTTGACTGAGAAAATGATGACAGTCCTCAGTGAATGACAGACGACCTACATCCACACCAGAAATAAAGCAGTAAACAGCTGGGGATTTAGCTCAGTGGTTAAAGTGCTTGCCTTGCAAGCACAAGGACCCAAGTTCGATCCCCAGCACAAAAAAAAAAAAAAAAAAAATCGAGGTCTGGGACAGGCTCTGGATCTGCCTTCACATTCTGCTTTCTCAGATGTAGGAACACAGGGACTGTACATGCTCGGTCACACATATGCACACAGAGACAGGTTTGTGGTCACATGTGTTCACAAACTGCACTGGTAACTAGATATGAGGAGGGTGATCGGTCTGTATTTCCCTGCCCTCTGTGTGTCACACCTATACCCCTCAAGCCCTGGCCAGCCCTGCCCATCTGAGCCATCCTAGGTACTCACTTTGGATGCCTGCACTGATCAAGGTCAAACCTACAAAAGTTAGAGCTGCCCTGTGCTGGCCCACACCTTGCCCTATCCATCTGGGTCTGAGCAGCTCAGGGGCCAAGAGACACCCCCCATGCCGTGTCCCAGGGATTGACTGAGTCCATGTGTGTCCACGACAGCAGAACCCAAGCTTAGCTTCGGTGTTGAAGGGGCTGTAGCTGGGCTGTGGAGGAGAGGGTAGACATAAGGTAGACTGTTACTGCTGCTGTGGCTGGGTATGGATTCCTTAGGGGTGAGCAGTAGAGGCACTGGAAGAGATATATTGTCCACCTAGAGATGAGACAACCAAGGCCAGGAAGGAACCACGCTCACTGTGAGGTAGAGTGGATACAAGGTAGCCTGTGGATCCAGTTGGAATCCTGTCTGCCCAACTTCTCACTTTGCTGGTCTCATCTGCCTTTTTTACCCTGCTTGGGTGCTCAGTGGCTACAGGATGGCGGGAAAAGCAGGCAGGTCCTGCTGGGTTACCTGGGCATCTTGGCCCCTGCCCAGAAGAGCCACTGCCAGGCTCACTCACACATGTCTTTCTTTGTTGGCCTTCCTTCACCTGTGCCACCACCACAGCCTACTGACAACGCCAGCCTTCCACTGGCTCCAGACAGAGTTAGGTTGTATGGATCCTCTAGACTCCAGTCCCTCTGGAGCCACTCTCAGCTGAGGCCCGGGCCCGTAACATCCCAGCTTCCTCTGACATGGCACACCCTAGCCTCCTGAACCTCACCCCATGCCCCAGAATGGTCCCTTCTCCCTGAACACCATCAGTTGATCCTGGCTAGCCTCCCTATCTACACATCATCCTTGGACTAGACTGTCTGCTAGTGGCTTCTAGCATGTCAGGAAAGCCCCTTTGAGGCTAAGGGCTCCATCCTGTGACAGAGCAGCTCAGACTGGGACCAGGCTAGGCTGATATGAAAAAATCTGGAGCCAAGTCCAGGTGGCTACTCAAGCAGCTTAAGTCCTGTGGCTCTGAGAACAGCCATAGCTCCAAATCGCCTGTGCCCAGGCTCATCCCAAGCCCAGTTTCCTAGGACCAGCCCACCTCTTTGAGCCTGCTTCCCTCTTATGAGAAGCTCCTGGGCCCATGCTCCAGCCTCCCTTCCCCGATTCCCGAGTCCTAGCCTGGGCAGGAACCTCCTTAGTGGCTGGCTGCTTGGCCCCAGGCCAGCCAAAACCCTGACCCTTTCCCAGGAGCCTGAGACTCACACCTTCTCAGCCTTGAGCTGCTCTTTACTATATTCTGCTTAGCAGGTATGATCAGGCCTGGGCCACAAGGCAGCATGGAGGAGGGACGTGGGTTCCCAGGGCTCTCTCAAGGTCTTCAGAGGGCCCTCAACCTGGCATTGCTGCCTCTGGGGGCACTGGACAGGCTCCTGGCTGTGACAGAGATGGGGTGGTGGTGGCTTCAAGGCTGCTGATACCCTTAAATGCCCAGGATGGTCAGTCCACGGAGGGGGACACATCTGCCCTTGCCTCACTGGGACTGGGGGTAGAGAAGAGTTCTCTGTACGCAAGAGGGCGCTGCAGCCAAAGGGAGAGCAAGTGCAAAGTCAGGTGTGTCTACAGAGTGCAGACCAGGTCCCAGAATTCTACCAGGTAGTACTGAGGTCCACAGGGAGCAAGGCCATGCCGGGGCATTAGATGGCTGTCAAGAGGGGATCCTGGGAGCAGGTCCATATGTTCAACAGGCAATGGCCAGAGTGAGTGTAGTGGAGTGATTTGAGCAGAGACAAAGCTGCAGGCATTTTGCCATCTGAGGTAGGGGAAGAGCTTGGCTCTGCTCACCTTTGATTGGGAGTTCTTTCTCCCTGCTTTTCTTCCCACTGCCCCACCCATTATTTTCTCACCAGACTGGGCCTGGGCTTCAGCCCCTGGGGCAAGCCTGACCTGAAGTCCTTCTCTCAGCAGGGGCTCCAGAGGGACTACAAGGTCACTACTCCTACCTCTGCCAGTGGGTCAAGCAGGGCACAGAGAGGCCTGGGACAGGCCATGAGAGGGATGGAGACCCTCTTCACACCCAATATGAGTGAACGCACATGAAAATGCTTAATAGCTGATGTGGGAACATCTACCATGCAGCCACACCCAATCACCTCTCTGAGGGGTCCTTGGCATGGGCCCACTGGCGGCGCCTGCTCCCTCAGCAGTCAGGAGTGGCTCGGGGGTGGCGGTGTCTAAAGGGGCTGGTTGCCATGGCTACCATAGGGTTCTGAGGCCCGTCATCTGGTCCCTGCCTCAGCCAATCGGCGGCAGGAACCTGAGCTGCAGCCTAGAGTCACGCTTCTGCCTCCCAGCCACACAGTGGCCAAGAGCAGGGACCGGCTTCCTGGAGTGGCTGAAAGTGCTCGGACGGACGGCCAAGCCCATCATGGCGGACAGCAGAATGGTGGGGCGCCAGCAGGCACATGGAGCCAGTCAGGTGAGGTAAGCCAGGCGGGTGGACATAAGGTTGGACAGGGGGACAGGTGGACTATGTGGTCCTTGCAGCTCATTGTTCTCGTGGCTGCGGCTCTGCTCAGGGCCCACCCCGCCCTCAGGTACACACACACACACACACACACACACACATGCACTCACGCACGCGCACCCACACCCGCACCCTCAGACCCTCTCCCAACACGTCCCAAGAAGTGTCAGAGGAAGAGACAAAGGAAGGAACACGAGGTGGAATGAATCCCAACGCATCACAAACCTGAAAACACCCCTGGTAGGTCTCCCATGTCAGATTTCACACAGAGGCAGCATCAAAGACCCCCGACTGGCCTGGGCCCTCTGTGTCCTGGCCAACATGCCCGGGCTCTGCGAAAAGCCGTGTCAAGTCGGCATGGTTTAAGGAGCTTTTTTGTTGTTGTTTTCAAGAAGGATAAAAAAAGAAAAAAGAAAAAAAAAGAAGCAATAGAAAGGAAAAAAATGTCCACCTATAACGGGGGAGCGTCCAGCCCAGATGGATCAGAAGCGCCAAATCCCATTACTCGGGACTTCAGAGCACAGGCCCTGCTAGCAGCTGTGATTAAGAGCCTGTCAATGGGGTCCCCTTCGGAGATCAAAGGCAGGCATGCTTGTGTGTGTGCATGCGCATGCACATGTGTATGTGTGCATGTGTGGGGCAGAAGTATATTCTGTGGGGTGCCAGTGGAGGGGCTGAGCACCACAGCAGTGGACCTGGTATGTGCCTTGGCCGCCATGGCCACCCTCACCACGTTGTTAATGTCCTTGGTGCTGTGTATGACATGCGTGGATGAGTCCAGGAGCCCCAGCCAGACGCAGCCAAGGCCTGCTACCTAATAGCTGCACCCTCTGAAAAGCAGTTCTGGCTGGGCCTAGACCTCAATTTGAGCACTCACTTTCTACTAGTGTCTGGTCCCTTCCACAGCTTCTCCTATGAGGGGCCCATGGGAGTCGAGAACACAGGCCTATAGCGAGCAGAGCTGGCTGTGAGATGGACCAGAGCAGTGCGTGTGACCATTGATCATAGCCCTACTGTCCACAGAGGTCTTGGGCTCTCCAGCTGGCCCAACAAGCACATCCTAGGGGTTCAAAGCTGCTGTCAATGGATTGTTAGGTTATTAGGTAAACTCTGAGAAGCAAATCTTTTAATCCACTGTGGCTAATCCAGTGCACTTTTGTTTGCCACAACAGATTCTGCAGTGACAAAGGGGCCAGCGGGACCCCAGCATACATAATGGAATACTTAGAACTTGTCCTTACTGCCACAGGGCTCCTAAGCAGTGGAGAAAGACATCTCAGGACAGCAGTGTGGAGGGCAGCAGCCATGGAAGGGCACTGGCGGAGGGAGGGATGTGGGCAGCTGGTCCACCCGGGCACCATGTTCCTCACCTCCCAGTCAGAAAGTCCCCTGGCCACCAGCTTGAGTGGTGGCTGTTGGTCTTTAGGACTGTGGAGGTTTTGGGGGGATCACTGAGATGAGTCAGATGGAAGGAAAAATGATAACCAACATAAGGTGCCAGAGGGTATGCTCTACCTGGAGAAGCTGTCAGGATGGGGCTGCACACCCAGTGGAGGGAGCAGCAGGGGAAATCACAGGTATATGCACCAGGAGGGCAGGTGTACCCAAGAGGAGAACAGGAAGTGGCCTGCAGGGAAGTGTGGCTTTTCTTGCTGAGACCTACGAGATACATACACATACAGACACACACACACACACACACACGGACACCATCTATTCTGAGAAGATGATGATGGCCTTGCCTCTTCTAGAGACATTGTCTCAGACACCAAACCTGGGCCACGTCCTGGCTAGCCATGTGTGCCATCCAACTGCCCTGGCCTGTTCCTGGAGACTAGCACATGGTCCTCTGAGGCTGTAAGGCAGATCGGGACCCTCTCTTGGACAAGGGGCATGCTCTGGCTCAGAAAGATCCCTGCCTCATCTAGACACAGGAAACCACTCAAGTCTCCAGGGTAGCAGGCCAGCTCTGGCACTCCTGATGTCGCTGAGACTGCCTAGTTGAAGAGATGCCAAACTGGAAGCAGGATGCTCTCCCCTTCTTCCTAGGCCACTAGAGCTGGGGTGGTGGACAAGTGCTATCCTGGACCTTGCACCTGTCACACCCACCTGCTGGCTCTGACCTTACTTGACTGTCTCCTGGTATCCCACCCTCCCCCGGCTCTGGACAAAGACGTTTCCCTGGAGTGAAAATCCTGTAGAGACAGTGTGAGGGAGACTCCTCTTAGGGCAACAGGGGTTAGACCTTAGTTGGAGGGTTAGGATGGTACCCTGGGAGGGAGCTGTGGGGCCGCCACAGTGGAGAGGTGGCTGAGCCCCACCCTTGTGGACTGACCTGTTGTCACTGCCTTTCTGTTAGCCTTGGGGACTTGGCTTTCTTTTGTTTTGTTTTGTTTCAGTACTGGGCGTGGAAGCATGGGCTCATGCACAATAGGCAAGTGCTCTACCCCTGAGCTGCATGAGGGCCTGGCTCTTGACTGCTGGGAGTTTGCAGGAACAAGGGTGGTGTGACAGGTGTTTGGGGTGCAGGGGACATGGACGTGAGTACATCCCCCAGGGACAGGCATGCACCAGCTGACTAGTGCCTAGGATAGATAGTAACCCTGGACCCTGAGCTGGAGGGGGCATGCAGTGAGCACAGCACCTGATCCTGAGAGCCCGTATCAGCAAGGCTGAGTGTCTCACTGTCTGCTGCTCTGTGAGTGGTCTTCCTTACCCCAAAGAGGGAAAGCAGAGACCTAGGTGAGATCCATCCTTGGAGCAGGAGCCATCAGGACCACCCATTGCCATAGTGGCAGTCATGTAAGCCATTATTTATGAAACATTCACCCTGGCTGACATGGGGTTGTTTGAGATAAAGCCTTGCTCCTCCCTCCAACCCCTTAGCTTGGCATTGAGACAGTTTCAGTTGGTAAGGTGGTTGCTAGAACTCCAAACAGCAAGAGTGATACAGCATGCCTGCCTGAAGACACACCTACCACATAGAAGTGAAGCCAAGAGGAGGCAGGACCTGTCAAGGGGGATGCCAGATGCAGTCAGGGCCCAGAGAGTCCTCAGCTGAGAGTGACCAGAGATACTTGCTCCAGTAGCACTAGACTTCCAGTTGATCTCAAGGTCCCAAGGTATTTCTGAAGAAGGTATCTGCACCTTCTTGCCAGTCCTCAGGCCAATGAGGGTCATGTGGCAGTCCCAGGATAGGAACTGACACACTGCTGGATGCTGCCATGGGTCAGCTCTGCCCTGGGTTCTTCACTTTTGCTGCCGTGTCGTTCATATGTGTTACACTGACATTGATGGGAAGATGGTTGTTGCCAGAGAGGCCTGTGGCTTCCATGTGATTACTGCAAGGCATCCCTGAAACATAAAGAAGGAAATGGGACCCACTCATAATGCAGCTCCCCACAGGACCTGGATGAGTACCCTGGGATAGATTCATAGTCCTCTGTAGACATGTATTCTGTTTTCACAGAAGCTGGCACCTGTGTGGGGCCTCAAAGCTGTCTCCATGGTGCTGCTTCCATTTGGTATGGGGGAATAATAGCACCAGGAAGAGTCCTGAAAGAACGTGGGCACCAGGGATCCATTTGGCCTTTCCCAGCTCAGAACTTGTGGAGAACAAAGACTCAAGGATGAGAGGAGAGCTAGGGGCTGACTTACAGGCTCAGTGCTACCCTACCCTCACTCACCAGATCTGGATCACCAAAATCTCCCTCCTGAGCATTCTGAACTCTTCTGGGTCCAGACTGCTGCCCAATTCTAAAATTGCAAAGAAACCTATGTGAGATCTCCAAGTCGTGCCTTCCCATACTTATGGCCACCCCTACCTCCCACACCTGTCGACTGGGCAGAGGGGGCAGGCAATGGACAGATAGGAACTAGCTGAGCCTAGGACTCCCCTTCTTCTTCAGAATCTGGGATCAGAACTGTCGTTCCTCATGCCTGCTTTTCTGAACTGGTGCGCGGATGATGACTGTCGCCTCTCTGTAGCTAGCCCTCTGCTGTGGTTTTCTCCATATGTATTGCTTGCCATACCCTCCTTAGTACATGCCTGATGCCTCCTGGATGATTTCCTTTGGATCGCTTTTTTTTTTTTTTTTTTTTTTTTTTGGTGCTGGGTATCGAACTTAGGGCCTTGTGCTTGCTAACAACTGAGCTAAATCCACAGCCCCTGGATCGCTTTTTATAACTGGTCTTCCAGAGTCAAGTGGACAAATACATGGAAGGCTTCAAAGCTCACTTTATTTCAAAGTATTCTTTTTATGTCTGCATTGAAGAAAATTATTTCATTTCTGCTCTTAAGTTTTTCCTTTGATTCTTGAAAAGAAAGCCTGAATAAATGTCATAGAAGTTAATCAAATCAAAGCCTTTGGTGGCAAATTCCTACTCCCAGCGGAAGGGCTTTTGCATCTTAAAGGACTCTGTATAGTGAAAGAAGAGTGTAATCTCTAATCTCTGAAGCAAGCATCTCCTGTCCCCAGTGCTGCCCTCCCTGTTCCCCTCTCTTTATTTATTTATTTAATTTTATTTTTTGAGACAAGGTCTTGCTATGTAGGTCAGGCTGGTTTTGGACTCACTATGTAGCCCAGGCTGGCCTTGAACTCACAGCATTCCTCCTGCCTCAGCCTACTGACTGGTGGGATTACAGGCATGGGCCACACATCCAGCACCTCCTCTTTTTAGAGCCTTCCTCAACTTCTCTCCAGTCTGGCCCTGGGTGGAAGCCTTCTGAGCTCCTTCCTCTGGTCCTGCACACCCCCTAACTTGGACATTCTTCCTCACACCAACACTACAACCCACCTGAACAGGACCGCACATTTCCTCTAGGCTTTCTGACTCCCTTCCTGTCCCTGCAGGGCAGAGGCCCGGAGAAGCCAGAGGCCGGAGGGTCCTGTTCTGGTCCCAGGACTTGGGGACACCTACCACCCTGGGCCAGGAGGAGGATGAACGTGGACTTGACTCCAAGAGTCTGGCCTGGCCATGGCAGCAGCTCTGCAGAACCAAGGCAAGCATTGGGGCCAGAGGTTGGGAGTGGGGAGGTAGCCCAAAGGCCAATGTCTAAGGGTCCTGCTTTCTGTCCAGCCCTCTTTCATTTTTATGGAGGCCCTTTGTACTGAGGGTTACCTACTGCCCACCCAGTGGTCACTCACTGTCTCTTCTAAAGGTCTGAGGCTGAATGGGCTGGGGAAGGGCTGCAAGGGAGTCTCAGCACCAGTTCTTTGGGACCTGGGGCTGTCCTCAATGGACATGGGTGAGTGTGACACTTGCTGCCAGGATCTGGTGGGACTAATATTGGCTTAGCAGTGCAACTTTGTCCATCACTCTATCTTCTGCTGTGAAGCAGACTGGGATGCCCAGGAGTCCTTGTTCATACTGCTCCTTTCTTCTACATAGCAACCCTGGGCATTCAGTATTATGCTGAGTCCCTGGAGAGGCTCACTCCAGGCAGGTGCCACTGGTGTGCAGCTGGGTGGGAGGTGAACTGCCAGCTCTGGAGCCAAGCAAGGACTTCTGCACTTGCTTGGGAGCTATGAAGGATGAGGGACTGGACATCAAGGGTGAGCAATGTCCAGGAATAGATGTAATGGTAACATTAGAAGTGACTTAGAGGGGATCATAATGGGAGCATGGAGGTGGGCAAGTGACCAGATGTATCAGGGGTAGGTGGTATGGGGGAAATACTACCGGGAAGAGTCCTGAAAGAATGTGGGCATCATAGAGGGGACTCAAGGGGAGGGCAGCAGGAGGCAGCTGGAGGTGAGCCTCCTGTCTGTAAAATGAAGGCTGCCCAAAGTACCTATGAGGTGTCAGGACAGGGTTTTGTGCTGTCATGGCGCAATTGATGAGGTCTTTAGGAGGAGCACTGATTCCTGGTGTGCATATCCTTTTCTTTGGGGAACAGCTGATAGTGAGGCCTGGGTAGAACCCTAAGATCATGAGCAGTGCTGGCTCTGACAGGGTAGTGCTGGCTAGATCCAGTGTAGGATGTAGGGGCTGCTGCCAGGCAGGGCTGTGTGCCCCTTTTGCTCTCAGGTGCCTGGGTCAGTGGCCTTTGTCTTCTGCAGTCTGTGGTGGGTGGGTTACATGGACTGGCCTATGGGGTTGCAGGTCTGGGACCCCAGACCACAGCAAGTGATACCATGGAGACATCAGAGGTCAGGACATGCAAAGCCTTTCCTCTCAGGCTGGCCTGGGATAGTGGGACCATTAGAGAGGGGTGGGAAGGAAACCCGGGCCTGCATCCCGATAGGGCGTTGGCCAGCTGCAGCCCACAGCTCTGTAAACTGTTACTCCTGACTAGATGGTACGTAGAATTTACTGCATGCCTGCTGTATGGCCTGGGCCTGTCTGAGTCCCTACTGTTCAGAGAAGAGCCCCAGCTCATCTTCTCAGGGACCTGGCCAGCTGGGGGCAGTGGTATTAAGAAACGGGAAAGTGAGGCGCTGCGCATAACCAGGGGCTCCGCTCCTCTTCAGCCTGATCCTGCCCACCGAAACTGCAATCCCTGGGACATCTGTCTATGTCCTGCCGTACGCAGGCGATGAGTGAAGGGCCTCCGAGCCAGAGCTGACCAGGCCGGAAGACCCCGCCTCCGGTCACCTGCTCTCGTCCGCTTGCTAAGGGGTGGGAGGCCGGTGAACTCAGAGATCAGGGTCTGGCCGTCCGCTCAGTGCATCAAGCCCAGAGCTCTTTGATGGCTGCAGACCTAGGTACTCTCCTAGTGGTACTTCCGCCAGACCACCCTCCCGAACTAACAGCCGTCGTCGCGCGCGCGTGCGTGAGGGCCCCCAAACAGCGCCTTGGCCTCACCCGACCTCTGAGGACGTGGCTCCGCCCACACGCGCGCCCTGCACCGTAGCCCCACCCCACTCTCGAGGCCACGCCCTACCACTTTCCCGTTCCCCGCCTCCTACGCCGCGGCTCTGCCCCTCGCTCTAAACCCTGCCTCACGCCGCGGCCCCGCCCCCGCACTTCCGGGCGGCGCCGGCGGGGGCGCTCGGACCTGGGCTTCCGCGCTCTGGGCTCAGGCGCCGGGCTCAGAGAAGCGATCGCGGCCGCTGCCGCCGCCGCCTCACGAGCCCGCCTGAGTTGGGCCGGAGCCTTTTCCCCGCCAAGTGGGCCGCTGAGAGCGGGCGGCCGGGCCTCGGCGGCGCCCCGCGGCCTGCCCGTGTCGGCCTCCGGCCGCCTAGCCGCCGCGGCCGCGATGGGGGCCATGGGCCGCGCCCCCGCCGGGGCCAGCCTGCCGCGCCACCTCTGAGCGCCCTGGCCGCTCTGCACAGCGCCGCGGGCCGGGCCCGGGGCTGCGTCGCCACAGTCGCCGCGCGCGGGTGAGTAGTGCGGTGCTGGGTGGGCGCGCTCCCGCGGCACGGAGGGCCTCCTGCCCGCTGCCGCCGATGTAGGCCGCGTTAGGCCAACGGGCACGGACCCGGAAGAGGGGCTCGTGGGGAGGCATGTAAGAGCGCGGACTGTACGGGCCCGACGGTCTGCAAGGCAGGGGAGTGCATGGGGCAGGAGTGTGCGCGGAGTTCCTCGGGAGCGCGGGCTGTGTTGGTCCGAGTGTTGGTCCGAGTGCGAGGGGCAATAGTTTGCGGGGAGGCCTGCAGGAGTGCAGGCTGGGTAGTCTCTGGGGTGTGTGTTTGTGTGTGTGTGTGTGTCTGTGTGTGTGTGGATTGTGGTTCTGAAGGTGTGCTCGGAGGCCTGAGAACTGACTGGTGCGCTAGGAAGTTGTGTACTTTGGGAACCTGTGAGGACTGATGTGCCAGGGAAGGGGCGTTAACGAATTGGGGGAGGCAAGGGCCTGGGCCGTGGGGTGTGTGACTAGGGAAGGGAAGAAGACCCTGGATTCTTAGGAGGGACAGGGTATACACCTGTTTGTTGTGGTGTTGGGCGTTTGCAGTAGTTCCTGGGCCTGGGACATGTTTAAGGTGTGAGTGGGGTATATCGTAGCTGCTAGGGCCAGAAAGTGTGTGTAGTGGTCCTTTCTCCCCTTCACAAGCCCCCCTCCCCGAAAATGTAGGGATGAATCAATCTACAACCCAAGGAAGGCACAGTCTGGGTCCAGGCTGTGGTTTGGCTGTTGGAGTATCCAGTTGCCCGGCGTCCATGCCCCTTCACATTGATGCCTTGCTGCCAAAACTCAGTTCTCTTTCTTGGGGTTAGGTCTTAGATTCTGTCCTCACCAAATATTTTGCATTCAGCCCCCCCCCCCATGCAACAAGAGCTGCACACTTTTAGCCTTGTATGAAGACAGTAGAGGAAAGATACATCAATCCTGTAGGGATTTTTCTCAGCCCGTCTCCAAGATAACTTATGAAGGGTTCTCATTGTGTGTGTGTGCGCCCGTGCACGCACCCCTCCTTTTTGCTCAAATGCATGTTGCGTGGACCCACAGGCCCTGTTTCTGAGGACACATACAGTGTAACCTTGACTACCCAAGATAGCCAGCACTTACAGGTTTCAGTTTTAGGAACTTATGTTCAGGGACAAAGGTGGGAAAGGACACAGAGCACAATTTTTGTTTGATTTTCAGTAGGTGTTGACTTGTCTTAGATTTCTTGTTTCAGAGAAGCTAAGTGGACTTTTTTGGATTACATCGATCATTGAGAATTTAAGTAAGGGTGGAATGGTTTACATGTGATCTTTTAAAAGTTTAATCAACAGACAAGAAAACGTCAGTCATGCGGCTACATCCACACTCCATGTAAGTCAGAACTTTAAAAGTTTTGCTTGGGGCTGGGGATTTAGCTCAGTGATTAGAGTGCTTGCCTTGCAAGCACAAGGCCCTGAGTTCAATCCCCAGCACCAAAAAAAAAAAAAAAAAAGTTTTGCTTGAGTAAAAAAAATGCACATACACACATATAGCATGGAGCTTGCTGCCTTGGTACCCAAGGTTGTGTGCCTCAGCAGTGCCTAAGGGAATTTTAAATATGGTATCACACTTGTAGATTTCCTTTATAGAATCACTTTATTAGTGGTGGTTACAGACTGTGGGCCATATTTGGTACTTATGGGCTTTGGACTCTCACCTAAATTAGCATAGCTGCTTTATGTGTGTGTGCCCTAAACACTAGGTGTGCTTTCCTGTGGGAGTCTAGAGGTTTTGGGATTGGAGTGTTTCAACATCAGTAATTTGTGGGGGTGTTCACATGTTTTCAGGGACACTGAAGGTCTTCTGTCAGTGAACAGCCAAAAATAAATGTAAATTGTGAGATGTGCTTCCTCTGGCCTCTGAAATGTAGTTTGAAATTATTAGGATGGACTTGGTTCACACATGACATAAAATGTGAGTTTTGAACAACAGCTGCAGTTCTTTAATCAAGAGCTGCATTTTGAATTTGCTGCTGTTTCTGGAAAGTTCAACATCTGTAAAAAGCTAATGTCTGGAGCCTGGGGTGAGTGGCTTCCTTCTGTATGTCAAAGGAGTAAATGTTCCAGGTGCCCCTTGGTTGCAAGACTGTGCTAGGTGTGGAGGACTGTGCTGAGTGATTTATGTGGAACAGGAGCACCTGGGGAGAGCAACTGTTACTCGCCTCTGATCTGAACCCTGTCTGCTTAACTGCTTTTCAGTTTCCAGTGACTCCATTATTTCAAGGCTGTTGGACTGCTGTGTGTCTATATGAGTAAGCTCAGGTGGTTTAGAGATGCAGGGCCTCTTTTCTTGTGGTGGCAGCCTGGACAGAAGGATGCCAGACATCATGAGCTTGTGTAGAGCTATAGGAGGCTCACTCTATTCTAACAGATTCTTAGTTGGAGGAGGGGAGTCTGTGAGCAGCAGGGGGCCACAACCCACAGGGCCTTGACCTTAAGAAACAGGCTGGCTCTGCTGAGGCCGGGATGGACAGCCTACCAAAGAAGTTATTAGTTGCAGAGATGCTATTTAGGACACATAATTGTGACCTTCCCTCCATTTACACTTGCGTCATCTTCTGGTCATCAGTAGCTCTTGGCAGGTGAAGAGTGTACAGTGTTAGACTAGTGTTGGGGTAGATTTCATGGAGGCTGGGGCCCAGTAATGTGGAGTGGTGTTGGCTTTAGGGATTTATTTGGCACTCTAACTTGTTCAATGCTTGCTTCAAGCGTGTATCCTTAATGTTTATTTAAAGCCCCTCTCTATCCTCCTGTTGGGGGCCACTTGCATCATGGCAGGCTGTATTGCTGTCTCTTCCTTGGCTGGATTGAGAGGCACAGCCACAGCTCATGGTTCTGTGGGCTCCTGTAGGATGTAGCAGGAAGGACCAAAAGACCATGGTGTAAAGACTAGGGTAGTGCCTTTTGCATGGCTCGGGCAGACTCATAGCAGCAGCAGCACAAAAACCTTAGTTGGGTGACCTCTAAGAGGGCAAATAGTTTGGTTTCACTTTGTGGAGTTAAATTATATGAGCAGTATGCTTCTTTAGTTAAAAAGCATACTCAGATTTGGTTTTCATTTTTTTCTGCACCTTCTCTGTCTCTTAAAGTCCCCAGTTACTGTGGAAGGGGTATCCATGCAAGAGGCATTAACAGCTAAGTACTGTACAGCTTTTTGATTTCTAAGATTGTCTACATTGATGACAACAGAGTGTCTCTGAATGTGGCCATGCCTGACCATTGCTTGGTCCATGGAATTGAAGGTGACCCATGATTAATTGCTCTTTCAGGTGTGCATTGAGAGCAGGAAGGACACCTTACTATGTGTTTCCACACGTTGCAAGGGATATCAGGTGCAAAGTAATACAGTAGGCAGAAGACACACAGGCTGTGGGACAGGGAAGGTACTCATCTGCCTTAGGGTCTGTCATATGCCTCCTTTTTATCTCTGAGTGTTACCTAGGCAGGTGGGGTGATTGTTCTTGTGTATGAGGTACCAGCTTACTGCTTTCCTTCCTTCAGCCTTCTGTCTTCCACGTCACTCAACTCTTTAGCCAGTATGAGAGATCTTCAGACCCCCTAGTTTCTCTATGGGGTTTTCACAGAAAGAAGGACACTTAAGGGGAGAGGTGCCTTCTGTGTTCTTAGCATTCACTTAGCGTGAGAGCCATACCTGTGGTTGTAAAAGTTGCCACAAGTTGTCTTAATGTAGAACAAGCCGTGTGAACAAAATGTCTTTCTTGGAAATTTACAATGAGTTTCTGCTTTGAGTGTGAATGGGAGGGCATCACTGTGAGCTTTGTCTCTAGGGAACCTCTGGTTGTGATTCCGGGACCACCTTTCCTAATCCTTGTCCTCTTAATGGTTTCAACAGGACAGATTGATTCCCTTTGGAGCCGTAAGTACTGATGTATTAGGGTGCAGCGCTCATTGTTCATTGACGCACAGAGTCCCAAAATGAATATCCAGGAACAGGGTTTCCCCTTGGACCTTGGAGCAAGTTTCACCGAAGATGCCCCCCGACCCCCAGTGCCTGGTGAGGAGGGAGAACTGGTGTCCACAGACCCAAGGCCCATCAGCCACAGTTTCTGTCCTGGGAAAATTGTCGGCATTAAAGGTGAGACCTCAACAGCCACCCCAAGGCGTTCAGATCTGGATCTGGGGTATGAACCTGAGGGCAGCGCCTCCCCAACTCCACCATACTTGAGGTGGGCTGAGTCGCTGCATTCCTTACTGGATGACCAAGATGGGATCAGCCTGTTTAGGACGTTTCTGCAGCAGGAGGGCTGTGCCGACCTGCTGGACTTCTGGTTTGCCTGCAGTGGCTTCAGAAAGCTTGAGCCCTGTGGCTCAAATGAGGAGAAGAGGCTGAAGCTGGCACGAGCCATCTACCGAAAGTACATCCTGGATAGCAATGGCATTGTGTCCAGGCAAACCAAGCCAGCCACCAAGAGCTTCATAAAGGACTGTGTTGTGAAGCAGCAGATTGACCCTGCCATGTTTGACCAGGCCCAGACAGAAATCCAGTCCACCATGGAGGAAAACACCTACCCATCCTTCCTCAAGTCTGACATTTATTTGGAGTACACGAGGACAGGGTCTGAGAGTCCGAAGGTCTGCAGTGACCAGAGCTCGGGGTCAGGGACAGGGAAGGGCATATCTGGATACCTGCCCACTTTGAATGAAGATGAGGAGTGGAAGTGTGACCAAGATGCCGAGGAGGACAATGGCAGAGACTCAGGTCCCCCCAGCAGGCTCACTCAGAAGCTGCTCCTGGAGACAGCCACCCCGAGGGCCTCCTCCAGTAGACGGTACAGCGAAGGCAGAGAGTTCAGGTGAGTCTGGGCACAAGGTGTCTATTTTCTGTACTCACCTCGGAAACTTGGAAAAGGAGCAAGGGAAAGGTGTGGATAATGGTTGCTGGATAATGGTTTTACTTTCTATTCATGATACCTTCACATTTGTCATTCGCTATTTTTTATATCTGTAATGTTGAGAATACTTTTATCAAGAACTGAGTTTATACGTGGCTTTGTGAATCATTAGGAACATGGGAATTCTTAGGAGTCATAATGATGTTTAAACTTTACCTTTGAGCATAAATTCTTGTTCTCTTGCATAGAATGTAGTTAGAGACATCATTCTTTGCACTTGATAAGGAAGGAGGGGACATTTAAAGGCATCCATATTTAGACAGTTCTGACACCCTAGCCACCCACACTGAGCTACTATGTC
>PVJO010021376.1:0-29731 GCA_004026905.1 Hystrix cristata | reverse complement strand
AAAAAAAAAAAAAAAAAAAAAAAAAAAAAAAAAAAAAAAAAAAAAAAAAAAAAAAAAAAAAAAAAAAAAAAAAAAAAAAAAAAAAAGGTGCCACACGAAGTCCTGGAGTTTTGTAGCTGAATTTAAAACATATGACAGAAGGATTTACTCCAGTCAAATCCCTGAAGAGCAATATACAGCTCTGTCAGGAAAAAAAAAAAAAAAACCAGCCTTCTAGTTTATCCTGGGTATGTGCACAGACCATACAACCACGAGAGAGGCAGAGAGATGAGTCCATCACAGGCATGACGGAGCTTGGCTATTCGCCTGAAAATTCCTACCATCTACATGTGGACATGGAGGAAGGTGGTGATGGTCTTTTATTTCTTTTGTGTGTTTTCAGCCACAATAAATAGTGTCATTATAGAGCTTTGCTATGTCTAACCCACTAGCCATTTGTTTTTATGGTCAGCCTAATTTTAAATTAAAAAATAAGAAAGTTAGTAAGTAGCAAGCAATAGAAGACAGCTATAATAAAACTCAAAGTGTAAGAGACACATCACCTAGTGGAAAAGGTGGAACAGGGCACTGGATCGTCTCTACTTGCTCTTGCTCTTTTCACCCTGAGCTGCAGCCCAGGATACCGAGTTCTATGGCATCAGTGGGGTTCCGTTACCTTCTGCTTTCTGTGTGTCCTGGATGTAGGGATTCCTGGCAAGTGACTAATGTTTGGTCCAGGCCCCTTTCCTGTGCTTTCAGTAGACAGTGGCTGTGCTGTTCTGCCAGCAGTCATTGCTCCTCACAGGCAGCCCTCTGCCCCAGCTGCAAGCTCCTTCCATGTTCTAGTAACTCATTTGTGCTCCAAACCCACATTGGCATAGTTTGCCTCTGGCTTCTGCTAGCCCCAGATGTTCCACAAAACCATGTTAATTTCTCTTCATTTTCCCCATTGAACTCTCCTCAGGGTCTTTGTTTAAGGGTCCTGTATTGGTCGGCTTTCCTGTTGCTGGCTCAAAATACCTACTGCTGAAAGTTAGAGGAGGAGAGTTTTGTTTAGGCTCACGGTTTCAGAGGTTTCAGTCATTATCGTCTTGTCCCAAAGCAGAAATATCATGGCAGAAGGATGTGATGGAGGAAAGCTGCTCAATTGATGGCATCCGGGAGGCAGAGAACAGGGAAAGAGCCCAGGAGAAAGGGAGAAAGGACCCAGTGTGGTCCCCAAACTCATGCCCTCATGACCCATATTCTCCAGTTAGGTTCCACCTCCTAATAGGCCATTCATCTGTGAACTCATCACCCACTGACGAGGTCAGTACCACCATAACCTGAACACCTCCCCAGGAGTCTCTCGATCGCTCAAGTTGACAAACAACACTGACTGCCACATGGCCAGTTCTCTCCAGCCTAGGGCTCTGCTAGGACTCTGAGTGATACAGGGGGAGAGGTACCAGGAGAGACATAGCAAAGGAAACCAACTGAAAGGAACTTGTACATAGCAGCCAAGTCAAAAAGAATGAAGCAGATGAGGCAGCAGAGTAAGACTTTTTTTCTTCACACTGATCTCTGAGTGTAATTTTTCACATCTGTCTTACACAGTGGAAGATTTCTTAGTGTCCACACATTCCACTGTTATGATGCATGAATCATCATGTAAGAAGAAAGTGTTCAACAGCAGGGGAAAACTGAGATGTGGTGCAAGAGTGAGGAAGATTTAGCACCATGAGAGAGGGTCATGATGTCTAGCTAAGGTGAAGTCATGCCAATGAAATAACCAGACTGCCAGCAACTTGTTCACTGCAGTACCCCCCACCCTTCTAGAACAGTGCCTGACTCCAGAAGAGTCTCAACAAATACTTGTTGAATAAAACACTGAATGCCTTAGGCTCTACCTAGTATCACCTTTTCACCTCTTGAGTGTTACAGTTGATAAATGTGCTTACCTCTGGAGGAGAAAAAAGTGGTGCTGTAGAACACGGCTCTCCAGCCCGGCTGTACTTCAGAGTTATCTGAGCTATGTCGACGCTATTGCATAGGTGCCACACCTAGTTATTCTAATTTCATTGGTCCAGGTTCAGCCAGGGTGTCAGGGTATTTTTTAACTACTCAGATGATTCCGATGTGTGGTCCAGATTGAGAACACGGTTGTACCTAATGTTCTGAAATTAGAGTCAAGAGACTGGGTTCTAGGCCTCAATCACCAACATCTGACCAATTGGTTAACAGGGTGGGTTGGTGAGGGTAAAGCCTGCAGGGTTTTTTCAGCCTAAACTGTCCTCTAAATTCCCTTAACCAGGCAAGTCACATGTGGGATCTTCATCAGAGCCATTTCCTCATAAGTCTACAGGCCTTGTCAATCAAGTCTGAAGTCCTTAGAAAAGTTACTTCCTGTAAAGCCATGATTTTAATTGGACCAGGTGCTCTTGGCATCTCGACGTTTTCTCTATACCCAAATGTCAGCTTATAAATTCATTCATACAGACACTGGTGAACTGGAGTGGTGGAAATTTCTAAACGGCTTGTGAGATTCTGAGGATGTAGAAGGTGTGGGAGTATAGAAAACGTTCAATTTGCCTAAAGAATTCACCCAACTAAATATTATTTATATAGATAAGAAGCAGAATGGGATCATCACAACTTTAAAAATACAAGAAAGTGTTTTTAGAAAACAACAATCAGATATAAAGAAAGATGTGGGGGGGGGAAATTCAGAAAAGCATCGGTACATTTCTAAAAAGACACATTGGCGTACTATGATTTTGATAACTTTCTTTCTATGGCATAATGATTTTATATTTTCAACTTGATAGCTCAGTAATTTAGATGGCAAATTAATGGTAAAACTTGGCAAGTTCAGAGAGGATGTGACCCTAAATTCATGGAATTATCATACAAAATGACCAATGTGGATATTTATCCACTTTGGAGAAAAAATATGGAAGAAAAAAATTTAAAAATGGAAGAGCTAACCAAAATAGTTCAAAACATGAATGACAAATTTACCAAAGATATAGACACCATGAAAAGATATCAGACAGAAATAACAGAAATAAAAAACTGTACAGAATTTATAAATTGCAGAGATGACCAATGTAAAGACAGAGTTTCTGAAATCAAGGACAAAAGTCTCATGATGAGTTACTCAGAAGCCTCAAGAATGAATGATAAGAGAACAAGAAGAAATCATCCAACAGCTACTAGATGACACTAAGAAGAACAATTTAAGGCTAAATGGAGTTAGAGAGAAACTAGAAGACATCACACATGGTATAAAAAAAAAATCTGTTTACAGAACTCATAATAGAAAACTTTCCAAGTATGAGGAAAGACCTCAACATACAGAAAAGCAACCTTACAGAACTCCAAATGCGTATGATGAGAAAAGAAGCCACCCATTACACATATTAGCCAAATTTCCAGATTTCCAGGAAAAAGACAAAATCTGACTCCTTTTATGCCTAGTGGTCCATTTTTTGAATGCTCCATAACAATGGAACATATTAAAATATTTTCTCCTCAAATTCTTGTTCCTTGACTTTTTCTAGGTAACGTATATTGTTACAGTTTGTATCCACATGTCCCCCCAAAAATCTCATTGGTCAAAAGTGGGGGTTTTCAGAGATGGCTGGATCTAGGGTTTGTGCTGCTGGGATCAAGGATACAGTGCTGGGACTGATTCACAGTGCCACGCTAGGATTAAGGGTGTGAGTGCTGCCCACGCTAAGGGTGGGTAACCTGGGTAAGATATAAAGACAGAAAAAGGCTTGTCTCTTGTCATTTGTTGGTTCACTCACTTGCTGCTTTTGCTGTCTCCTGGCTGCCATGGACTGTTTCTCCACCATGACACTCCTCTGCCACTAAATTCTTATAAATATCTGGCTGCCTTGGAGCCAGTCAATTATGCACTGGAACCTCTACAAACTGTGAGCCAGAATAAATCTTTCCTCCTTGTAACTTTGGGTGGAATATTTTGTCTCAGCAATGAAAAAAAGTAACTAAGACATATATGGATTTCATGCAAAAATTCAAAATATTGCAATCTTTGCCATAAATGGGTTAAAAGCTGTCAGAGAAAAGCAAAAAAAAAATCACATAAAAAATTAAACCAATTAGGATTACGCCACTTCTCAACACAAGTTCTAAAGCCAGGAGAGCCTGGAGTGAAGTATTTCAAGCCCTAAAAGCAAACAACTTCCAAACCAGATTAAAACACCCAGTCAAATAATGGGCAAGTGGAATGAATAGACACTGCTCAGAAGAAGAACAAATACCAATAAAACATACGAAAAAATATTCAGCCTCTCTGGTCATTAGAGAAATGAAAATTAAAACAACAGTAGGATTTCATGGTATGCCAGAAAGAATGGCAATCATCAAGAAATCAAATAATAGAAAATGCCGGTGAGGATGTGGTGGAAAAGGGACACTTCTTCACTGTTTTGGGGAATGTAAACTACTACAACCGTTATGAAAATTAGTATGGAAAATTCTTAAAAAACCAAAAATAAAAATTCCACTTGACCCAGCTATTCCCTTTCTAGGTGTCTTTCCACCTAGAAAGATATCATATTACAGATATACAACCATACCAACGTTTATAGCAGCACAATTCATAATAACTAAATCTTGGAAGTAGCCTATATGTCCATCAATAAATAAACAGATAAAGAAAATGTGGTATCTATAAATAATGGAATACTACTTGGCTGTAAAACAGGATAAACTCAAGATGTTCTATGAAAATGAATACACCTTGAAAACACACAATTTTAAATACCATCAGGTTTCTCTCATTTGCTTAATCCAAGGTACAATTAAAGAGCAAACTATAAAGATTATAAAAAGAAACGAGGAGACAGATCTTTTGCAAATGGGACGGGAACCAAGAGTCTGAGGGCAGAAGGTGGGGGAGGAAAGGTGATTTTAAAAGGTTTAAAATGCCAAATTAAAACAACACTGAGATTCCGCCTCGCTGCAGAAAGAATGACTATTATCGACAAATCAGCCAATAACAAATGCTGGAGGGGCTGTGGAGAAAAAGGAACCTTTCTCCACTGTTGGTTAGAATGTAGACTGGTGCAACCACTATGGAAATCAGTGTGGCGATTCCTCAAAAAACTAGGACTAGAGCACCCATTTGACCCAGCTATTCTACTTCTTGGTATCGTCCCGAAAGAATTAAAAGCATCAACCACAGCAATACATGCACACCCATGTTTATAGTGGCACAGTTTGTAATAGCTAAATCTTGGAAACAGCCTAAATGCCCAATAACAGCAGAATGGATAAAGAAAATGTGGTTCTTTTATACAATGGAGTACTACTCTGCCATAAAGAATGATAAGATTGAGATATTCCTAGGTAAATGGATGCATCTTGAGACTGTACTCTTAAGTGAAATAAATCGGACACACATATTTAAATACCGCATTGTTTCTCTGGTGTGAGAAACTGAAAGTGTAAATAAAGACTAAAATGTATTATATTGGGAAAGGGAAGAAAATCTCCAAATGGGAAAAGGAACAAGTGAAGGGAAATGGAACAGAGGACAAGAGAAATAAGAAATGGAAGGAAAAAATGGAAATAAAGCTTCTGTAGATAGGGAGGGAGAAGGGGGTGAGGGGAGGGGAATGGGAAAAAAAGAAGCAACAAGATATATCGTGTACAGGTACAAATCCCCTATGATGAATGTTATCACTATGTACATCTAAAATGTACCATTAAAATAAAATTTAAAAAAAAACAGAAAATAAAAATAAAAGGTTTAAGATGCATCATATACCTGTATAAACCACCCTCAATGAATGTAATATTTTTCATAAACATGAACTAAAAATAGTAATGATCATGAAAATGGGGGAAAAGGATCTAGAGTCAGAAGGAGGGAGATGAGTGGGGAGGAAAAGGGGAATAAAAAGAATCAAGATACCTTCAGTACATGTACCCACTCCCAAAGAGGAAGGTGAACATCATGCACTTCAAACATGTACAGATAAAAAAAATTCGTAGTAAAGACATACCAAGATATGTTTAAACTGTCTTATTTAAACTGAAAAGAAAAATACTTATGCATAAATTTTTAAATGTATCACTGAGAATTCATAATAGCTTTATCGAGATATAATTCATGCAATATAAAATTTACCCTTTCAAAGTATAAGAGTCAATGGGTTTAAGTCTATTCACAGAATTCATAAATATCATTACTATTTAATTATAAGAACATTTTCATCTGCAAAAGAAATCTACACCCATTAGGACTCACTCACCCATTACCCTAAGCCCCAAACCACAGCAATCACTAATCATTTCCATCTCTATGGATTACCATGTTTGTATATTTGATATAAAAGGAGGTATTCAATGTGTGTTCTTTTGTTTCTAGCTTCTTTCATTTAGCATATTTTCAAGTTCTGTTCATGTTAACATGGATCAGTACTTCATTCTTTTTATTGTCAAATAATACTCCATTATGGCATTTGGGTTGTTTCTACTTTTTCTATTATAATACGACTAGGAATATTCATGTCCAAGTTTTATGTAGACATACGTATGTTTTTATTTCCCTTGATTACATACCAAGGAGTAGAACTGCTATGTCATATATTAACTCTATATTTAACATTTTGAGAAACTACCATGCTATTTTTTAAGGTGGCTGCATCATTCTGCAATTCCACCAGCAAGGCGCGATGATCCCAATTTCTTCACATCCTCACCAACATGTGCTATTGTCTGTCTTTTACATTCTAGCTATCCTGCTGGGTATAAAGCAGTAGTTCTGGGTGGTTTGGGTTGGCACTAACAACTAATGATATTTAGAATTTTTCATGTGCCACTTAGCCATTTTGTATATCTTTGCAGAAATATCTATTCAAACCTTCATCCCTCCTCCTTTGTGATATTCTCATCATTCAATTTACATCGTTACAGGTTATAAGCCTATTAACATAGTTTTATACTTATTGCTTTATGTAGTTGTCTTTTAAAAATCATAGTGGAAAAGAATTTGAATTTAGATTTACACAGTTTTATATGTACTAGTTATACTATTTTATATTTTCCTATCAATATTTACCATAGCTAATCTTACTGATATTCTTTATTTCCACATATGTCATAGGTAATTGTCTATAGTGTCCTTTTATTTGTCTGAACATTTCCCTTTAATGTTTTAGGAAAGGTCTGTCAAAAGTAAATTCTCTAAACATTTGGTTATTTGAGAATGTCTTAAATTCTCCTTTACAAAATGGACTTCAGTGTTCAGAACAGTTTCAGGTTTATAGAAAAATGAAGATGGTACAGAGAGTTCTCTACTCCCCAAACAGAGTTTCTCTTTATGTCTTACATTAGTATAGTGTATTTGCTGTAATTAATAAACCAGTAATGATACATTATTAACTGAGGTGCACAGCTTATTCAGATTTTCCCCAGTTTTTACCTAATGTCCATTTCTTGTTCCAGGATCCCGTCCAGGTCACTGCAGTGTATTTAGCTGTCATGTCTCCTGAGGCTCCTCTTGGCTGTGACTTTGGCTCAGTCAGCTTTGTCTCAGCTCTCCTTGGATCGAAATTCCCTTGTTTTTTGATAACCTTGAGAGTATTTTTTTTAAGTATTGGCTCACTCTTTTGTATTTTCCTTCAATTGGAATTTGATATTTTTCTAATAATTAGACTAGAGTTATGGGTTTTGGAGAGAAAGACCACAGAAATAAAGTGCTATTTTCACGACATCGTGTCTAGGGTACATACGATCAACATGACTTGTCACTTGATATTGACACTGTCCCCTGACTGATTTAGTGTTTTCAGGTTCGCCCGCTGTAGAAATCTGCCCCCTTCCATTTTCTCCTCTTTGGAAGGAAGTCCGTGTACAGGGCTTACGTCTCCCTCCCTGAGGACAAAGTACCCCCATACATTACTTAGAATTCTCCTGCAAGGGAAACTTGTCTCTCCATTTATTTATTTATTCAATTATTTATTTCTATCGATATAGACTCATAGGTATTTTATTTTATATTTTATTACATTACAGTATTGCTTTATTTTGTTGCTTGAATTGCTCCTACTCCAGCTACACAAGCTGTTTCAGCCAGCTCTTGTGTCTCTGAAACACCCTAGCAATGTGAAAGTTTTTTTTATTTGGTGGGGGGTTTGCATCTCCTTAGCGCCTACCACTACAGATGCTCCTGTTTTATCTTTCCTGCTCCAGACCTAGAACTAGGCATTTCTCCAAAGAACCCTGGTTCCCTTTACAGATTAGAAACCAAAGCATCTACCTGGACTCTAGGTGTGCCCAGTGCTTCCACGACATTGTTGTTTCTCGGTCCCGCTCAGCTAAGACCACAAGGAAATATGTGGTATATTCTACCTCTTGTATTTAAATGCATTTATACTAAATTAACATGAGTTTATAGTGATGTATAATATACTATAAACTCATGTTAATTTAGTATAACATTGGATCATCCTGGTCTCTCTATTGCCTATTAGTAAATTCCCATTCCAATAGTGAAAAGCCTGACTCCCATCACCCACCACACATTCATTTAATTGCTCACTTCCTATACCTCCATGGAAAAGAATTTTACCAATTACAATATGTTGCTCATATACAATTTCTATTGCTTTTAGTCAATGCCTTTTACACCACCTTCCCTGAAGTTGTTTCATATGCTTGTAATACAGCTGCATTCTCTTTTCCATGTCAGCATTCTTTCCTTGTATCACATGACCTCCTAAATTGTTTTTTAAGTTGCATACATTATGGTACATTCTTTTCCTGAAAAATCCTATGGCTTCCGACAAATGCCTAACACCATGTCTCCTGCTATAGTATCATACAGAATAGTTCCACTGACCTGAAAATCCCCCAGGCTTCTCCTCTTCGTCACTTCTCTTCCCCTGAATTCCTGGAAACCACTGATCTGTTTACTGTCTGCAGTTTTATTTTTCCAGAATGTAATATAGTTGGAATCATATATAACTTTACCAAGCTGACTTTTTCACTTGACAGTATGCATTTCACCTTTGTCTTTGTCTTTTTATAACTTCTAACACATTTCTTTTTATTACTTTTTATGTTAAGTTTAATTGATGGAGATTGACCTGGTTTTGATCACAGCTCCCACACTTGTCAGCCATGTGACCCAGGGCAAGAAACTTCACCTCCTTGGTCTTGGTTCCCACTTGATTAGATTTCTGTGAAGATTCTTTAGGAAAACATATACAAGAGCCCACACTAGATGCTCAGTAAACGTGTCTTTTGCTTTTCACTTTTCCTGAAACAAATTGGTACTTGTAACAGATCTGTTACCCATTAACTCTTGGCCTGGGCAGATTACTTAACCTAAAGGTTTCTATTTCAGCTGTAAAAATGGCATGGTTTTTACTTACCTCTCAAGTCTATTCTAGCACTCCATTTCTATAAAAACTTTATACTTTGTTTTTCTGCTAAGCAAATTGAGAATGCAAACAAAGAAGAAATTGAGAATGCAAATAAGGAACAAGCATTTACAAAGTCACAAGAACATGACTCACTCACATGCACGAAACATGTTATTTACAAATTACTCTTGTCATTTGTACAATCAGGAATTTGTTTAACTAGTACAGTTTTAACTTTGGTTGCTTTTATTCATTACTAAAAGTCCTTCAACTTTTAAATCTGCTTTTCATAAATATGAACTGATGTTCTCTTTTTGCAAAATTGTTGGCAAAGTTACCTTCAACTAAAAAAAATGAAAAGTTCAAATGTCCAAGCATAAAAAATTTTGGATTTAGAATAAAAATATAAATAGTTGTCTCGAGAGATAAAAGACATCTATTATATTTAAATATATTTTTTACTCAAGAACTAAAAATATGTTTAGTCTCAATCAAAAATGAAGTGAAGGGGGCTGGGGATGTAGCTCAGTGGTTAGAGTGATTGCCTTCTAAGCACAAGGCTCTGAGTTCGATCCCCAGCACAAAAAAAAAAAAAAGAAGTGAAACAAAAATACTAAGTCTCCTTTGCAGTTCATTTGGAACAGCAATCTTCTAACTCACAGACTCTCTCAGATTTACTCACAGTAAGTACTCTAATACGTGTAACTACAGTATGTTTCTCTTCACTCTGGGATCCATTCTAAAACATTCAATGTGCTTCCAGACTGTGAGAAATCATATGACCTAGCAGCTGTCTGGCATGACTGAGTGTAGAGCAACTTTTCTTTCATTTCTCAGGTCTACTTGGAAAGTTGTGTTTCATGGTCATAAATCCCTCTTTCTCAAGCAGCTGAAATGCTGGACAAAGTGAGAGTGAAAGGATACAAAATTTCTATCTGAAAGGTAACAGTGAATTCTTCCAAAGTCATGGTAACTTTGCTTTTGGTTACAGAAATAATCTGTGATTAAAAAGTACTGAAAATATCTAAAACTAAAAATAAGAATAGAGTTTCCTATAATCTGATCAGGTAGATACAGCCATCTTTAATAAGATCATGTCTTTATTTTCTAGAAGAAGAGAGAGACAGAGACAAAGAGACACAGGGAGAGATTGCCCCAAGAGAAGCTGTTGCTACAATTGAAGTGTACATTGAGAGACCCTGAAAAAGAACAAAAGGAGGAAGAAGAGAGATCTCTGACTAGGTAAATGATCCTGGGGAGGGCAGCCATTAGGTATTCATTCTAAAGTACAAATATAATAACTGTTTCTAATGCCAACCCCTGTTATGGTTTGAATACAGCGTGTCCCCCGTAGGTCCTTTGTGTTGAAGGCTGGGATGTGATGGGCTTTGGGGAAGAGCCCGAATCAGGAGAGCTCTAACTTCAACAAGTGGATTAATCCATCAAGGAGATCATAATGTGATAGCATTATTGGAAGGTGACAGAAACAGGAAGTTGGGTCTAGTTGGAGGGAGCGATCATGAGGGTATGACCTTGGGAACTATATCTGCTCCCTAGCCCCTCTCCACCTCTCTCTTGCCCATTCCTGGCCTCTATGGGGTAAACAGCATTCTTCTGCCATACCCTTCCGCTGTGATGTTTCTGCCTTAAAAGCCTAAAAAGCAATGGAGCTGACCAACCATTGTCTAAAACTCCTGAAACCAAGAATCAAAATAAATATTTCTTCCTGTAAGTTGATTATTTCAGGTATTTGGTCACAGTAATGAAAAGCTGTCTAACGTATCCCCTTGTCTCACCTTCAATTCACCTTCAGTTATGCTGGACTATTTCCTAATACACTGACAGCTGCCTACCTCAAATCTTCCTTTTTCTGCTGTTCTATCTCCAGGCTTTCTCCAGCCTCAGAGAAGCTAGGGAGGTGGGGACGAAGGGCAGACCCCACAGCAGTGTGGGTTCCTTCTCACCACAGCTCACTTAACTACTGTCACTGCCAGCTCTCTGACTTGTTAGTAGCCAAGGCCGATGCTGAGCCCCTGTGAGTACCACCTCCCGGGGAAACCAACCAAACACTTGATGTCGCGCTGATTGTGACAAACCCCTTCCACTCTGGAACGGATGGTGATTCAAATTTACTGGAATTTATACGTATTTTGAATATACATTTTCCCTCTTTATTTCCCAAGGCTTTACAGAGCATCTAAATTACCAGCATGGAGTCCTGCATAACATCCCTTGAACCACATAACGATGGAGTTCACTGCACCTGCCGTATAGCACACCAGGCACAATTTGGACTACCCTCGTGGAACTCTGAAATAGTATCTCAAAGGGCCGTCTAAGGCTTCACTTAGAGAACAACGTACCATGGATTTCAGATGCTGTCTTCGCAAATGCAGTCTCTATGTTGAATAAATGGCCATTCATAATGCTACGCCCCCAGTAGCTAGAAAACACATGCTAGGAACCAAGAGAGAAGAGAATGGGAAGCACTCAATGGAATCTCATCAAAGGGCAGAGACATGAATACTGCAGTCTTGTAGAGCCTACAAAATCATCATTTATATAAGCATTCATTCATCAAATATTGATGGAGGGCCTACAAAGCACCAAACATCATTCTTGTCTCAGGAGATAGAACAAGGGACAAAATAGGGAAAAAAAGATAAAATCTTTCCCTCAGCATAGCACCCAAAGCCCTTCATTACATGGTCTTTATGTGTCTGCTTCCCTCTTTTCTCACCACCACCTTCTCTTAATTTATGCTAAAAATATAAAATCAGAGCTACTTGCAGATCCCCCTACAAGCCCTGTACTCTTAAACTGCAGACTCTTCTTTTTTTAATGCCTGAAACCCCAACCCATCTCCTACCCATAACCTATCTCCACTTGTCACCTTGCAAAAGTGAATCAAGGCAATTTAAAGTTCTTTTGCAATAATACAGGGTAATCTATACTGATAATATAATGTAGAAAATCTGTACTGATACTATAATAATCTCATCCTTGGGTCTTTGCTTTGTTCAAAACTGTTAATGACATCTGTGTCTTCTGTGCCATGAAAGTTAGGAAAGGAACAAAAGTACTAGGACGGGAGAGGAAACCAGCTAGGTCAAGAAAGTTGGGGTGCACCTTTGTCAAATCCCTTCTGCTCTTTATCCTATGAATTTTACTGAAAGGAACAAACTTAAGAATTTACAGGCTCATGTGCCCCAGAAAGTTGTTGCAGCAGCCATAAGAAACTAGTAGGAAAATATAGCTAATGTTACTGGATTTCCCCACTTTCTATGAGAAGGCAGAGACCCAGAAGTTTTTAACATGCGAAATCTCCTAACACTTAAATGTTGGCTAATAATTTTTAAAATTTTGAAATACTGAGCTGGCTGAACAATACAACTTTTCTGGCCAAACAATGCTATTTTTCTGCTAACTATTCACAAAGCCTTTCCCATACTTAATCACTCATGCTGTGTAGTCAGTGGTTTCTAGAGTTAATGGTTTGCAAGAGAGCAGATTTAATGCAGGACAGTTACAAGTTACAACATTCGCCCACAAGCCAAATGCAAAAGAGTACAGAACATCTGTCTGCGCGCTGGAGACCCGAAAGATCCAATCGAGGGCTTGGAGCCCACAGCACTGTGCTGTGTAGGCCATGTTTGCCCTGAAAGTCTGCAGAAACCTATACTGGAGCCTGAGTACAGCACTCAAGGCGGAGATGAAGACTGGAGCTCCCCTACAGAGGACAGTAGGCATCCGCGAGGACAGCAAGGCCCCAAGCTCCTCTTCCGACAAGAACAGCTGAGTTCCTTACAGGAGAACCAGCCATAGCAAAGCTTCTGAGAAATCAGCCACCCCCAATTTCCCCTCCCGTTCTCTTTTATGCTGTGTCAGCGATAATCCTCAGGTGGCTCTTTTATGCCCAGAGCCACACTGACTCAGTTCAGCCAGGCGTTCCCTCTCAAGTTGACCATAATCAGTCCACCACAGTCAAGTTCAAGTTTAACATGCATCCAGAAAAATCTGCTTTTTATTCTTTATGGGACTTGTACTTGAACTGGGCCTAACTGGTTTCTGAACTTTCTGGTAGGAAGAAAAAAAGAATCTATTTACATCTGTCATTGTCTAATATTAAAAGTGAGAAGTATTTTAGATCACCCATTTGATAAACTTGGAAATATAAACACACTGGTAAGTTTTTTTGAATTCGACATGCTACATTTGGGCTGCTTGGACATTCACCCTCATTAAAATCTGATCAACAAACACTGGCGCAAAAGACCGATGGCCCCAACTGAAGAAATCAGTCGTAAGCCTGTCTTGGCTCCCTCCCCTGGGTATTCCCAAAGAGCTTTGTTCGACTGCTGTGAGAGTCATTCCTCTAAGTAGTTTTAATTTTTCATTGCCTCATTAGCACTTATTAGATTGCCACATCGTTTTGTCTAGATTTCAAAGTGTTTTGTAAGAGGAAATAACAACTCAGCCTCCCCATATTTGGGCTAGTATTGGCCGGCCAGCAGGAGACGTGGGCTTCCATCCCAGTTTGCCACTACACAGCTGCATGACCTTGGCCAACTCTCTTCACCTCTCTAGGCCTCAATTTCCTGGAGTTGATCTTTGAATTTCCTTTCAGCTCTAAAAACTATTTTGACAGCATAATTTAATTATGCAATAAAATCTCAAATCTAGTTCATCTTTCTTCAGGCTTACCCGGGGGGTGGAGAAGGCAGGACACACGCCATCAGTAGGTTTCTACATGTAGCAGACAAACTACCAAGGGCTGGGGACACAAACCTGAAAATAAGATAGAAAATAAGATCTTGCAGTCTTTGGGGGGTTTGGGAGATCGGTTCTAAGTAGATCAACAATTATGATACAGATTATGTTAGAGTGGTGCGTAGAGTTCAAGAAAAGGAAACACTAAATTCATACGGGAAGAGTTAGGAGAGGGTCCCTTGAGAAAGTGACACCTAAAATGAGTTTGTAGAGCAAGCAGGGGCTATGAAAGCCAAGAAGAGAAACAACAGCCCGTGCAAAACATAAAAGAATAAACTGGCCTGGAAAGTGCATGGAATTCAGAATAACTGACAATTATTAGCTAAGCGAGTAACAGTGAAGTGGCAGCTACTGTTTTCCTGCACTTGTGCTACACGCATCCTCACTCTGACTTTGGCAGCAGCTGGATCTGCAACTCTGCCCCCTTCCCTCACCTTTGCCAGCTTTCTCTTCTCCTGGGCCAGATGTTTGTTTAGCTCAAAGAAGAAGGGCAACCACATCATCAAGGTCAGAAGCAGTGAGGACTGACTTGAGTTCCAACTGGTGCTCAAGGGCTCCAACATGTCCTTGATCTCTCCCATTCTATATCCATCTTACCTTCCTACCTACCTTCCCTGTGAACTTCAAGTTCTTGCATCAGACGCAAGAAATATCTCATATACAAATATTCCCAACATGTACTATAAAAAAATACATATTTCTGTCTGCTTCTCCAACTGAACACTGAGTCAGTGCTAGCGGGACTTCCAAATCCTCCCCAGAACCTGCAGTGTTTTTAAGTCACATTAATTTCCACCCAGATTTTTATCAGCAACCGATTTTACACATTTCTTTGCCAGGAAAAATAAAAATACTAGAGCCCACCCATTTCTAAGCAATTTCTCAAATATTCCCAAGCCAATAACTTGCATTAAATATCCTATGTCTCATCTGAGTGGAAAAAGTGAATTATTCCTACTTTAATCATCTTTTTTTTTTCTATATAATGAGCTGTGTGATCTTTGTGACTCCATTTCTTTATTGGTATTACATAGCTGTAATAAAGTTGTTGTGATAAAGAAAAAAATCACGCAACAAGAGACATTTATACAATATCTAGCACAAGGTCATTATTCAACTGAAAAAGAAGAGAAAAGCAAAGACCGAGTGAAGGAAGGAGAAACACAACCAACCAGAAGAGATCAGGCGCAGGTAGCTATAGGTGAGCTTGGCAACTTTGCCAAATTTGCTCCCGAGTCTTGGCTAAATGAACTTTGAAAGGCCTTTTATTTTAAGAAGGCAAACGAGACACAGTGACCTGCAAACCAGAGGAGGACAGCTTCAGCCCGTTGATCATCGTGCTTGACATGTAGCAACATCTCTTTCTAGGGCCTCCAGGAGAAATGTAAGACCTTCAGAAATGTAAGACCTTCTCTTCTATTGAAAGAGAAATTAATATTGTGTCTTTTTAAAAATTATATTTATAGTTTTAAATGGGGACAATTGTTTGTGGCACAAAGTATACCAAAAAATATAATAAAAAGCAATTTTCCTTTCCCAATCCCCTGGCATCCATTCTCCCTTTCCTCTATTCCCCACTTCTTCTGTATCCATTCAGAAATATTCTACACATGTACAAATACACAGGCACATATACACACAGAGTATAAACCTATATGTATGTATCCATCAGTGGAGTACAAGTCAAATATATACGCTTACACATAACTACACAAAGTGTTTTCAATATGCATAAATTTTATTCTAATATAACAAATTCTATATATCCCTCTCTGCTCTCCCTTCACACTTTATACTGTCCCTTGGAACTTCTCCATTTCAGGTACAAATATGCCTAACTCATATTCTTTTTATGGTTGCATGACAATCAATTGTCTAGATGTACAAGAATTACAATAATTCTCGGCCTACACATTTATGTTGTCACCAACGCTTTACTATTAAAACAATGTTGCAATGAACATCCATGTACATGTATCTTTCCAACATGTGTAACTATATCTTAGGATAAATTCCCAGAAAAAGAAATTGTTGACTCAAAGGCATATTTGCTATTTATAGGTATTATAAATTTAATTTTGTTAGAAATATATCAATTTATATAGACACTATTAAGTTCTTTGTTTCCCTTCATGAACAACACAGCATTTTTTCAAAAGTATGTTTTTACCAATCTGATTGGTAAGAGACAGACTTCATTTTTGTTATAATTAGCATTAATCTTGTCATGAGAAAAGATGGGATCTTTTCATTTATTGGGTTGTATAAAATTTTATTTTCTGTGAATTGTCTGCTATTTTATTGACCCAAGTTTCTACTGGTTGGTTGATCTTTCTTGTACCCCACTATGGGAACACTTTTTATATTCAAAAAATGAAATGAATTGAAAATACAGACTGTCTCTGGTATTCTTACATTGTTTACAGTGGTTCTGCCACATAGATTAAAAAGCCCAAATAATATAAATTTAGTATAGTCTTGCTTGGATCTAATGTGAGCTTGAAGTCACAGAGAGACATATTTCTCTCAAAATATGTATATCTTAGGAAAAGGTAGGAGGGTTTTATAAAGAGCTATTGAAGACGTATTTTAAAATGTCCAGTTTGGGACCCAAAACACCTTAGCATATTTCTGTTTCAAATTTCAATATTTATGGTATCTTGCTAAATACTGGATCAGAAAAAAATTATTAATTTACAATAATAAAATTCTCTTGGTGCATAAAAATGAACAGAAAAGTCACAAACTGTAAGGCACACTGGCATCTTGATGTGATTAAAACACTTTGTATACATGTACTGAATTACCAAAACATATCACCCAAAGATATACATATATAACATGTAAAAATAAGTAGACACACTGATAACTCACGGGAAGGAAACCTCAAAACCAAAGTCAGGCCTGTAAACAGGGAGCAATTCTCAAACATCTCGCAAAGCTCGTAGAGAAGCATCTCCGATTAGCAAAAAGGAAAAGCATCTCCAGAAACCAGGACATTTGGCCTCTTGCTGCATTTCTGACAAAGTTGTCTCAGTGAGCTTTGAACCCTGAGATGGGAGGAAAATGGAGTCATTCTGTTGTCCAATTGTACGAAGTGCTGTCCCACAGCCAAACCTGAGGGAAGGATACAGGAAGAAAGATACAGGCATCCGGCCAAAACAGGAAAGGCAAGAAGAGCCCACAGACTCCAGTGGACAAGCGACAAAAGCAGCAGGTAGTCAGAAAAGAAAGCCTCTATCCCCTTCGGGCCAGACTGCGTTGTTATCCTGGAAGGCAGCCACCATTCGGCAAGTGCTCTCTGTTCCCAGCCCCTCCCTGAGGAAGGGCAGGCTCCCAGCCGTGCAGCCCCCATCTGTGACCTGCAGGTTCAGGTTCGGAGGGTTGCTTCTTTTCGTGCTGATACTGTGACCAGCACCCTGGTGACTGGGCCAAGGACACACTTTGCTCCTCCACACTGACTCCCTTGGAATCTCTTGCCCATTTCTCCTGATTCTGGTTCCCAAGTCAGGCTTTCCACTTGTGGTCTTTCATTTCAATAGTGGAAGGAGACATTTTCAGGAGATGCAAGGCAACGATAGAATGAAAAGGAGCTACTCTTCACTCCCCTCAGCCAACAGGAAGCCTGAAAAAGCAGTATGTTCATTTCATTGTTTCACTCTGTCAATGTGTCTGAAATACAAGCCAGAACAAAGGCTGTCGAAGAGGAAACTTTCTAACATCAACAGAGTTGTTTCACACAAGTGGTTCACTTTTTCCACCTTTTAGCAGACATTCTGCTCCTTTTCTTCCTACCAACCCATTCAGCTTGAAAGCATTTTAGAACAGCAAGCATCTGAGAAGTATTGGAACCTAAGGAAATGATAAATTATGCAGATGCTATTAATAATCTGGGTCTCTAAAAGCAGCTGCCTGTAGATATGCCAACATCTTGATTAAAACATATGGTCATAGCTGTTAGAGCCAGCAGGGACCTTGGAGACCAGTGAGAACAGACCATCTTCTTTCAGATGAGACAAAGAGGCCAGGGAAAGTCAAGAGGCCAGAGTCAGTCAGCTGCAAGTGGCAGAACCAGGATCTTGATCCAAGCCTCTTGACCAAAGTCTGGTGCTGTTCCCAGGACCCATATGCCAAAGGACTTTACATGCCCGATGGTACCTGCAGCCATAAACATCTGAATGCCCATAGACTGAGTTTCTGTAAATGATTGTTATGTCCTCCCGTGAGCCAGGCTCAGCAAAGGAAATGTCACACACACACACACGCGCGCGCGCAGGCACAGTATCAACAATGCCTTTTTAGTGCTAAAGTCAGATGGCGAACCCTTAAGCCCTGGGCTTCTAACAAGTTGTGTATAACCTTTTATAGCCAGAAATTGGGATGATTTTATAATATCAAACCCCACCCCATTTATATGTCTGGCGCAGTAAAATCTTTTAATCAATCTAGAGAAGTTCATTTCACAAATATCCCCATTTTAATTGCTCAGAGATATTTTCAGGTTTTGAGAGTTAAAGACCATTTACTAAACACTTTCACTGTGTCTTGTAATTTTCAGGGAAAAATTATGGACTTTGGACTGGAAGGCTGGATTTAAATGCTTTATTTTGCCTCATGTCAGTTGTGACCTTAAGAAGCAAAAATTAAGCCTTACTTTAATGCTAGAATTGAATGTTTTACCATCTTTGTACATACCAGATATTACTTCATCTTTTCTCAAAAATGTCACCAAAATTATAAACGTTGAGTACACTATAGGGCTGGCTAGGAGAGGTCAAGTCACAGAAAGAGCACCAGCCCTTGAGTAGACTGTGGGCGTAGCGTTCAGTGCTGGCTACTGTCTTTGTCTCCTGCTCAGGGAACTAATACCGTCAGTCTCCTGAACTCCTCAGGAAACGGACTTCATGGATGCTGAAAGTGAGGTCTTCCTGTGTCACCACAGCTGCTGTAGGCAAAATGATGAAATCATATCTTGTCAGTTTACCATGATTGGTCCTGCCAGTGAGCCATTCTTAGATAGCAAAGGTCACTTGCCACAAAGGAAGTGTGCTGTAAGCCTCCCCAGGGTGGGCCTTTTCTCTCTCCCTTGTACTATGTGCATAGCCGGGCTATAAAGGTTGGCAGGTCAGGGGTTGGGGATCATCGGAGGGGTCAGCTTGGGGTCCTGCTACCGGCCCACAACTTTCCTTCTCTGAGCCAGCAGCGAGTGTCACGGGTTCTGCACCTGATCTTCAGCTGTGGCCCCTCCTCAAGGCAGCACTGATAAGCACCTCAGTTTCTCTTCTGTCCCCATGCATGTGTGTTAGAGAATGTAATCTTCAGTCTATGACTGGAAAAGAAGGAAGAGTGAACACCAACTAAGGGCTATCATGATTACTTGTTTTGCTAAATCTTAAACACTTAGTTTCAACTTAAAATACATAAATTTCCCGTTTAAATTATACATATATAATATACATTGTATAAAATACAAATGTTTCTGAACTTGCAATGAGGTCATATCCTGATTAACCCATAAATCGGAAGTATTCTAAGTCAAAAATACTTTTGATACACTTAATCTACCAACCATTGTATTTTAGCAAAGTCTACTTTAAAGGTATTCATAACACAGTTGGGCAAGATCATATCACACAAAGCTATTTTATAATAAAATGTCGACTATCTCATGCAACTTATTAACTACCATACTGAAAGTGAAAAAAAGAATGGTTGTACAGCTATTCACTATTAATGTATAGTTAGTATACATTATTGTTTCTACCAGGTGAATACTACTTTCACACCTTAGTAAAGTCAAAGAATCACAGATCAAACCACCTTAACTTGGGGACTCTTTGGCTGTATAATATATATATAATGTGTACACGTATAATATATATTGCTGCTACTAAAGAAATTATATGTGTGTAATTACATATCATATAATATATAATATATATACACATTTTAATACAAGTATCTAAAAGTACAATTTACCAATATGTGTTTTCTTGCAGTGGGCTTATTGTTTAGTGATCTATAAAATTTTCTGACATGAATCAAACCCATAATGCACTATCTGTTACTCCTAATGTCATTCGGATCTTTGAAAATAAACAAAAGGCTAAATACACTTCCTCATCAGCTGAAATACTACAGAATTCTTGAATTTGTATCACTTTTCCTAGCCTTTTATAGTAGTCTCACACAGTAGTTATATTTTATTATCATTTCTATTGATATTTTCTGATGTTTGTTTCTGTGACCATAGAACACACAGTACCATAGCAATCTACATAACTGATTTCATGTATGATCATGTTTCACTTAATGTTTGTAATTTTGCTTTAGAAGCACACTAAGGAAGGAAAACTATGTAATTGGGGAGGATACTTTAAGAAAAAAGAACTTGCACATAAGGGTTAATAGAAATACTTCATAAGATCTTAAAGGTAGAAACAACCTACACATATCAACTGGTGAATGAATAAACAAATTGTGGTATACCCACACAAAGGAACCATTATTCATTCATATAAAAGAATTAAGTACTGACAAATGCCACAACATGAACAAATCTCAAAAATGTTCTTCTGTGCAAGAAGTTAGATGCTGGAGGTCACATATTATATGATTCCATTTACAAGTAGCATCCACAGTAGGTAAAGCCATAGTGACAGAAAGCCGATAAACGGTTGCCATGGACTTGGAGGAAGACAGTTACTGACGAGATTACATAATGGGTGTAAAAATAATATGCTTTGGAATTGGTAAAATGTTCTGCAACGAGATAGAAGTGATGGTTGCCACTGAATTGCATACTCTTAGATGGTTAATTTTGTAATGTGAATCCTAGGTCCAAAGAATCCACAAACCCCACCATGCACTTGCACATGCCATGCACATTCACACTGTATGCACATGCAGGCATGAGCAACACAGCACAGTCCTTCTGCCCTCCCACCACTTACTGCTCAGTCACTCTTCCTTTCTCTACCAGGGCTCTACTGAGTTCCCAGAGCCTTAGCATCATTATAACCATTGCATGATCTATGTCTCCCTACCAAGGCTGAATCCCACTCTTCTCTAAGTCTGCATTAAAGAGACTGTCAGGATCAACCTTGAGGGGCGGTTGGAGCCACTGTTCTGAGATGATCCACAAACCCCACTGGACCTGAAAGGGAGCAGGAATATAAGCTGCATGCTCCCCTCTACTCGCCTTCACTGAGGGGCATATTTTCCCTTCAATAGCACAGATGGGCCATGTCTGAAGAATACACTGAACGCACCAGGTGCTTCTTCCAAAACAGATGTTGTAAGCTAAGCCCTGCTGATATTGCACACATTTGCCACATTGCTTGCCTAAACCTTGCGCCTCAAGATACGATAGGCTCACAACCTCTGATTGAGGCTTCCAGATGTTACACAAAGAAGAAGAGGAAGAACTCCAAGGGGACAGCTGAGCTCTGAACAGGAGACTCTTCCATCTTATCTATGGAAGCCCTGCACAAAGCAGACTCAGCCCCGGGAGCCCACTGGAGACAAGGTAAGCCTAGGAGAGGGGGTTCAAGCTAACAGAAAGCAACTGTCTACTTTGGCAGTGTCCACAGCTGACGTCAGTTTACTTTCCTCTCCATTGTTAATGAAAAAAGTTCTAACAAGACAGCTCTGTGGAAAGGCTGCATACAAAATGTTCTGTCTGGCTTTGATCATTCGTGCTTACTGTGATAAGCGGCATATGGCAGCAACTTTAACTTGTGACTGTAGTAAATTATCAACTTGAATATCCTTTCCACAAAAGCTTACCTGCTAGAAAGGAAAATGTCAAAGGACTGAGCCAAAAAAAATTAATCCAGCAAAGACCGCAATAAAGATTAAATTTACATATTATAACGAACTCGAATCCATTTGTTACCCAAGTATCTCCAAATTCTGTAGGCTTTTGATTTACCCTTTATATCTAAATGAAATGTCTGGAACATTCATTCTGTGGATTATAGGATGTCTTGGGAGTGAAGGGGGCTTCTCATTTTTTGGACCTGTGCCAGCTACAGTTCTCTTCTTGACCATCACTTTCAGCTCTGCGGATCTCTTTCTCCCTGGCCTACCTTATACCTGTTGAACACTTCCCACCCCTGGCCCAGGGTGCAGCCCATGTCTTGACTATACGTTGAGGAAACAGAAACAGGAATTCCAAAAGAGCACAGTAAAAGGCAGCAAATAAAATTGCCTATTAGACATCCTTTGATCATCCCCTAGGATAGGGATGATTTTTCTCCTTCTGACCATGCTCTCAGTCTTGCAGCTTCTAATCAATTTCTTGGATTCCTACACCCACCTAAGGCCTTTCTCTCAATTCTAGCTCCCAGCATCAAACCTTCTAAATAGTCTTTACTTTGGTACACATATTCATTACTTATCTACACCAGCATGTACACACACAAGCACATATTCATATACATCCCCTTGCACCACACTTACACACTAAACTACTCTCAGTTTAACTTTGCATATCCAAATACTTCCATTTATTGTATCCTATCAAACAAAGGTTCATCTACTCTGAGGCTCTACTTCTTGATAGCAGAAAACCCTCACTGAAATGTCCAAGTATGGTTACATCCTACATATATCATGTGTGTGTGTATATATATATATATATATCTCACAAAATTTGCCATTTTCATTGTACAGTTCAGTGACAGTAAGTACTTTCTCATTATTTGTAGAATTAAAACTGCCATCTGTAGAATTTGTCCCAAACTGACACTCTATATGCTTTCACAGTAATTCCTCCTTTCCCCTTGCCCTCCCCTCTGCCCCTGGTAACAACCGTTCTATTTTTGACATCTGCGAATTTGACTATTTTAAGGACTTCATAAAAGGGAATCATATGTTTGTCCTGTCACACGGGGTTTGTTTCACTTAGCAAGAGTCGCCATGGTGTAGCATATATCAGAATATGTTTGTCCTGTCACACGGGGTTTGTTTCACTTAGCAAGAGTCGCCATGGTGTAGCATATATCAGAATTTTATTCTTTTTTAAGTCCAAAAATGATTCCACTGAATGTTTATGCCACTTTTTTGTGTACTCATTCACCAACTGATGGACATTTGGGTTGTTTCCACCTTTTGACTATAATGAATAATGCTGCTATGAACATTTGTTGTAAAATCATGCGTTCAAGGGCCTACTTTTAATTCTTTTGAATGTAATTATCAGATCATATGATAATTTTATTTAATTATTTTTTAAAAACTACCATACTATTTTCTGTTGCAGCAGCACAATTTTACATTCCTATCAGTAGTGCTGGAGGGTTCCAATTTCTCCACATCTTCCTCAACATTTCTTGTAGTATGGGGTTTTTTTCATTTATTTGTTTTTGCTAATAACCACATTAATGTGTGCAAAGCTGTATCTGTCGGCTTTCACTTTCCTGGAATGTAATACTTGATGCCCACAATTTAAAGAAAGTGTTTACTTTCGCTTGGTTTCAGTCCATAGTTGTCTGGCTTCAAGGCAGAAACACCATGGCAGAAAGGTATAGAGGAGCAAAGCTGTCCAGTCAATGAAGGGCAGGAAACAGAACACAGCAGAAGAGCACAGAAGCAGAAGGTGCCAAGGACCAGGTACAGTTCCTAAGGTGGCGCTTCCATGATCTACCCAAACACATCCAGAAGTTTTACTAATCTCTCAAGCCAATCAAGTTGATAGTAACGATTAGCTGTCACAGAAGTGATAGATCATTGTGGTTTTGACTTGCATTTCCTAGTGATTAGTGATGTTGAACATCTTTTCATGTGCTTGTTGGTCATTTTATTTATATATCTCTCTTAGAAAAATGTTTACTCAAATCCTTTGCCTATTTCTGAACTGCAATGTTTTGTTGCTTTGAGGAATATACATAATCCCCCCCGCTATTAATCCCTTATCACATAAATGATTTGTTACACTCTAGCAGAAAATCTGTCTACATTTTGCCCATGTCCTTAGACTTTGCAAGAGACTGAGTTTAAGGGTAGCCAATTAATCAATCTGGTGAAGGAAATTTCAAGACAGCCCATATCCAGGCTGCTGGTAGCTTTTAGCCAGATCTGCAGTGAGAATCAGTAGCAAAAAACTGATGTAAAAAGTTCACAGTTTCATCAGAAAGGAAGCACCTACAAAGGAGAGCATGGTTGCTGAAAATATTAACATTAAAAAGAAACAAAGTATTTCGCATCTGGAAAATAAGAAAGATGACATGAAGGCATCTCAGGAATCAGCAAGACCCCACCTTTCCACAGGTCAAAAGTATAAACTTATAAAGCTTTCATTTGAGAAGAAAAACCCTGGATCCCCTGCTGGAGACTGGCCATCTAAGGAATTAGTTCCCTGAAGTTCATTTCACAGTGCTTAGCCATCCAGACATTTAGAGGCCCCTGCAGCCATAATCTGAGTGGGCCTGGCTACTGTTCAAGCTGGTTGCAGAACTTGGCATCATTCAAGTGGTGCTGCTTTTATAAGCATGCAGAATGCAGGAGTTGTGAGGTCATGGGGGTTTCCACCTAGATGTCAGAGGAAAGCCTAGGAGGCCAGGGAGTGTGGCCCTGAGAGGGCAGTATGTGAAGCTGCAAGAATGAAGCCAAAAGTGCAGTGGAGACCCCAGGTAGTTGGGGAAGCTAGGAACATGGAAAATCTGCTGAGGAAAGAATCAGGCAGTGAGCAGAGCCACCCAGAGAGAGAGGCCATGAGGGCTACAACTGGCAATGCCATAGGGGTAGAGTCACCCAAACATTTTGGAACTGACATCTCGCCACCACATGCTCCAGGTGCTGTACGTGAAACTACAGGCTTTAGTGTTTGCCCTGCTGGATTTTATTCTTGCTTTCATTCTATTCCTTCCTATTTCCCTATTGCTCCTCTTTGGAATGGTAATGCTTACCCTGTGCCATTATATACGTCAGCAATGTTTAAACTTTGTTTTTACAGGTGCTCATAGCTAAGAGTTTGCTTTGAGTCTCAAAGAAGATTTTGAACCTGGACTTTTTTTTTTTTTTTAGCAATGCCGGAACTGTTAAGATATTAGCAATTCTTAAAGAAGGACTAAATTGTATTTTGCATAAAGAAATGGACATGAGTCTTTCAGAGCCCAGGCAGAATGTTATAGTTTATATCTAAAATAGCCCCCAAAGTCTCCCATGTTTAGAAGGTGATTTGATCATAGGGGTGCTATGAATCCACTGATGAGTACAGTAGATTAATGTGGTTTTAGGAAGCGGGGTCTGGTTAGAGGTGGGTCATTGAGGGTGTGACCTGGAAAGGTATATTCTTGTTCCTGGCTCTCCTCTTTTCTCTCTGCTTCCTGGCTGCCATGGGTTGAACACCTTTTTCTCTACCAGGCCCCCCTGCCATTCTATTTGTGCCTTGGGATCAGACAGTCATGGACTGAGGCTATGAGCCAAAATAAATTTCTGCTCCTTTAAGTTGTGGGTATCGGGTATTTTGTTCCGGCAATGAAAAAGTAACTAAGACAACCCTGTGGAAAGAGCCATGATTCAATAGCCATATCTAACTTGCAACTCATCATTCAGTTGGCCGGTATAAAATTCTCAGAAGACTTATTTCTTCTCTATGGACTCCAACAAATCCCTTAAAGATGTTTACTATACCTGTTGGAACACATTCATGCTAAACGTCAAAACTTTAAATTCAGAAAATCAAAAATTTGCGTGGATTTGTAACAACCTAAGAGAAGTTAAAGCTACCCAGAGTTTGTAGCGGGTGCTCCTGAAGTTCATTTAGATCGGTGTATATTACGAACAAAATAATTTCTCCACAAAAGCAGATAACTTTAACATATCCAAATCATACGTCCTCCTGAACCGAGCTCTTTCTCAGATGGCTCCAAAGAGATAAATGGCTGAGCAAAGATTTGGGGCAGAACATTTCACAGCTTCTGCTTCGTTGCAATTCTTTTGTTGCATCCTGTGGATGTTTGACGTCTGATGGCTGTCGTGAAAACACCTTCATTTCCAGTAAGAAGCTGAAGAAAGGCCGAACCACCCACATCCCAGCTGGCCAGAGTTCCAGCCACACGGCACCTGTGAAAACATGACTTACAAATTCTGGTTTCCCATTTCCAATTTCCAACTTAATTTTACTTGAGGAAAATCAAGTTTTTAATTTTTCCTATCCACGTGGTGGCTGTATCTTTTCCAAGGCTCAAATTTTAAAGTAATAACTCCAAGAATACTATAAACTAATGAGCCGAATGCTATATTTGCAAAAAGAAAAATATTTTAAAAAGTTACTCCACAAAATAATCATTCCCCAAATCCCTGTGAAGCAGATTTAATAAAACAATACAAATTGCAAGTAACCAAAGGCCTCAAGAAATAAACACCTTTTTCCCAAAAGAGTTAAGGCTTGTGTACTGAGGAAAGATCTACATTCAAAAATTTTTTTAATTTGGCACATTCCTGGTAAATAAATCCTTAGAAGCTTATTCAGAAGACCGTATCTATTCATTATTGCCGTCGAGTTCTCAGAAACTAAAATTTTGCATTTTTCAAAAGTTTTCAGGTTTTATGTATGTTTGGGGATACTGAGACTTAATCTCAGTTTTGGGGCCATTTCAGGGGATTGTTGGTGGAAAGCAATGAATAGAAACCCTGGGGGATTTTATACATGGTTCCAGATTTTCCATGTGAATGTAGCAGATTGCTAGTTTCCTCCACGGAACTTCTTCCTCCTTATTCTTCCTACCAACTTTGGTTGAGCTCCTCTAGTAGCAAATGCTGAGGTAAGGACTTGGGTACAGCCAGTTTGTTTGAGAGGCAAGAGCAGGAGACATGGTTGCCAGGTGGGAAGATGACCTGGGAAAGGGGGAAGCTAGTACAGACTGCACTAAGGAGTAGATTGACACTGTGGCAAATGAAGCTCATTAACACACCGTGGGTTGGCTTCCTCATTTACTGGGACTAATACTAGTATTGTGTGCTTACTGCAATAGAAATATAGTAGATTGTTATTATATTTATTTATAGTGATGCAGGTGATTCATCCAAACCTTATAATTTTTATTACTCTTTCATAGGATTGTGTAATAAGTTATTTATAGACAGGGTTCTATAGTGTTTGTTCTGGCGTGTGTAGATTTATTGGATATTGCTATGTTTTGTATGTGCCCCCCAAAATTCACATGTTGGAAATCTAATTGCCAGTGCAACAATCTTAGGAGGCTGGACTAGTAAGAGCTGACTAAGCTCCTCCCCCAGGAGTGAATTAATGTCATTATCACAGGTGGCTTAGTTACCGCAAGAGTGAATTTGGTAGAAAAGTGAGTTCAGCCCTCTCTTGCCCTCTGTTGCCAGTTTCCAGGGAAATGCTATAAATTCCTCAGGCTCCAGAACCATGACCCTCCAAAAAACTGTGTTCTGTATAAGTTACCCAGTCTCAGATATTCTGTTATAGAAGTATAAAATGCCCTAAGATAGATATATAATCATAGACAAGATTTAAAATCTATTTTGCCTATGTATAAAAATATAAATAATATTATCTGTTCTTTCTACCTCACTGACTCGCTGAAGAGACAAAGATGATATACATAAAACCATCTGTAAACTCTGCAGTTATGTAAAGATTCATTTCTGCCCATATCAACGACAGTTATGCCCCCAGCTTTGTTATCTAGGTCCATGAAGGACAACATGTTGAGCTGATAAATTAAAGCTTTTCTCTTCCAAGTTTGAGGACACCAGTGCCAACCAGTGTCCTTTCAAACAAGCCTGCCTTTCCTTGATTTGGCTCATAAAATCTGCACCTCGGGGAAGGCTTGACTTTACTGTATCAAAGAAAATCGAAGAAGGGGGACAACTGAACTCAGTGCAGCCAGAAGGCTTTGAGACTGCGTGTCCCTTTGCAAGACTCGCTGCCTGCCAAGAGGGCAGGTGTGGGGGCCCCTGGGGCCCAGAAGAACAGCCTGAGACTCCAGAAGAGGAGACGCAGGAGCAGAAGGGAATATGAACCCCAGGCAGGTCCCAGCTGGGAAATCAAATGGGTCAAGCCAAGAGCGCTGCTCACTCGCAAATCAAAGGAAAACTCTCACTGAGGAAGTCATCGGGAGCGAGCTGGATGCTAGCCAAAGGAAAAACATAGAGGGTTATAGACTTCCATTAACACAAATCCACAGAAGAAAGCAGGTCCATTTTCCCTAATGAGAAGATGAGGGTGACAGCGCTGCCTTTGTCCACTCAGAAATTTTCACTCCTTTCTTCCAGCACCTTTTACAAGATGGCAGTGTCTCCTCACACACATGCCTCATTTCATAACAATTCATATTTACTGTATGCATTGAATTGGATCAAACAACCTGAGACCAACAAAAAGAAATCAGCTCATTTTCTGAACACATGCCATGAACTCTGCTGAGCACATACAGGGGGTTGATTATAAAGCAAAGAAACAGACTTTCTCGTGTAGTTGGTGGGAACAGATCAGTTGCTTAGTTTCATTTCAAACCTTATCCACACCAAGCCCATTTTTGTTGCAAAAGTTGGAGACTTCTTTTGAAGATAAAGTACCCAAGAGCATCAAGAAACACCTTCATTTCCCCTTTTAGAATGAAGATCATTTCCTTTTACAAATGAGGAAACTGAGGCAGGCAGCTGAGAGATGGAACTAGGATTCAAACTCCAATCCCAGAGGGTGCTGACTACTCGGAAATCTCTGTCACTGAAAATCAGAAGACCTAGACTAGCAGGCCACTGAGCCCTTTGACATGAGAACTCCATCCAAATAAATCTGAGCAGACCCTGGATAGTAACACTCTGGCCATCAGCAGGGGAAATTAGGGCATCTTGGCTCTGACTTAATGTTGAGGCTCAGCGGTCTGCCCATGCACTTTGTGGGCTCTGGAAAAGAAGACCCACTTCTCGTCTCCATCCAAAATTTCCTCCTTTTTGAGTATATTCACTTTGACTCTCTACGGTTAGGAGTATCTATAGCTGATGTTTCAGAAAGCATTCCAAAATTCAGGATCCAACTATTGTGACCATCCATGTGTGATTGAGTGGGAGTACCTCTGGGATGGGGCTCAGTGAGCAACACTCCAACTAGGAGCCATCACTAGAGGAGCAGAAAATGTGCAAGAAGGAAGAGAAAACGCATGGCGGGTCTGCAAAGCAGTGAAGTCTATCACACCTACTGGTGGCTCAACTCCATGTAATCTTATTCCCATCAGCCTGTAGGAAGATGACCCAGGCCTAAAGGTAGAAATTTCCTCATGTGCATCCAGTAGGAGATAATTCCATTCATCTTTTCTTTTTTGGCCATCATCCATGCTGATGTTCCCATTTATATTTTTTCTTAAATAACTGCAGACTGGTGCAACAGCTTGGAGTATGTGCTTAGAAGAAGCGTGTTCAATCTTAGGGGAGTGAGCGTCTGCCATTTTTACCAGATTCTGTTTTCCATAGCTCCCCACAACTACCTTATCTTCTTGGAGCTAAAGCTGAATATGTGACTTGGCCCAGCCATGAATCCTCTTCTGCTGGGGTGACTGGACAGATTGAGATGTGTGGCGCTGGTGATAGGCAGCTGCTACAGTTTGGCTGTGACCCTCAAGGGC
>PVJO010021375.1:0-30154 GCA_004026905.1 Hystrix cristata | reverse complement strand
TGCATACGTCCTTGTGGTATGACGATTTTAATTCTTCTGGGAAGATCCCCAGTAGGGGAATAGCTGGGTCAAATGGAACCTCCAGTTGTAGTTTTTTGAGGAATCTCCATATTGATTTCCACAGTGGTTGGACCAGTCTACATTCCCACCAACAGTGGAGGAGTGTTCCTTTTTCCCCACAGCCCCGCCAGCATTTGTTTTTGGTTGATTTTTCCATATACACGGTTCTTTCTGGAGTGAGGTGGAATCTTAACGTTGTTTTGATTTGCATCTCTCGAATGACTAATGATGTTGAGCATTTCTTCATATATTTATTTGCCATTTTTATTTCTTCTTCTGAGAAATGTTTATTCATTTCAGTTGCCCATTTTTGGATTGGGTCTTTAAATTTGGGAGGTTTAATTTTTTTGAGTTCTTTGTATTAAAATGAGTGGTTTTAAGGAAGCATTTTATGTGTTTAAAAATTACTTATACTTTAAAAATATCAATTAGCTATTAAATAGCATTTTGTAGGTTGTCAATAAGAAAAGTCCTACAATATATGGAAAAAGAGTGTTTCCCTAGTTCTTTGAATTCCTTAGTTCTTTTAATGTGAATAAACAGATTCCTGTTCATACCATATGATTTATCATATTTATTATACCCTTGAAAGTAAAGGAAGTTTTACTTGGCTGTCTTGCTATCCAAAGCAGTAAGCATTCTTTAGAGAATTAAGAGTCTTGATTGATCATGACATGTCATTTTCATGAACTATTGGTTTTTTTATTATAGTCTGCAAAAGTAAGCGGTTTCATACACAGTTTTGACCTACAGTACTTGTTAGACTTTTCCTATTTAAATTTTATAACCTGCTTAATGTCATAAGTATAAAAATAATATGAAACATTTTTTTAGTAAGGTATTACCTATTATTATCCTTAGGCTACACATTTCTGTTTATTCTTTCTGACAAGCTCATGGATTTTTTTTTTCCTTAATCATAAAACTGTTTTCCTTAGATTTAAATCAAACATGCCTGAAGGAATATCTGTAAAAATCCTATTTTTCTCATGTGAACTCTCAGTTATAAAATACTTCTCTTGAAACTTGCTATATCAAGTTACCTCTCAGTTTACTTTTAGGAAGGTCATTGTGATTGCTTCTTTTTAAACTATAATCCTTAGAAGACAAGCTCCATTGAAAATTATTCACCTCCCTAAATGTGTGTAATCATATTTTATTGGGTTTAGGTGCTGTTCATTTTGATCAGTAACCAGCTTGCCAGAGCAATAGTGTGGTCACATAAACTTTTAAAAAATTTCTATGAAGTCTTCATGGTTCCAATATCAATGAAAAGAAGAAAGATGTATCATGTATCCTATTACCACTCTATTAACTTGAATTTTTAGAAAGTCACTTGACATTTGCATGCTACAGTTACTTTTGTGATTACCTATAACTGCATTGTTCAGTATGGTAGCCACTAGCTACATAGGGCCGTTGAGACTTGAAATTTGGCTAGTCCAAATTTAGAGTGCTATCATTATAAATCACACCAACTTTTGAAGATTTAGTGTATAAAAAGAATGTAACTATCTCATTAACATTCTTTTATATCAATTATTTATTGACATATCTTGATTTGGTTAAGTGAAATATTACTAAAATTAATTTTGCCTTTTTACTTTAAAAATATGGCTATGAGAAAATTTAAAATTACATAGATAGCTTGCATTGTATTTCTGTTGGACAACACTGTGGTAGAAGATACAAAGTGATCTCTGTGGACCCTCTAGTCCCAAGATTGTAATGGTGTTGATTGATTCTGGAACTGCCATTTTATTTTTGATTGTTATGATGTTAAAATCTCTAATTAGATGTTTTCCTGTATAAGTGCCTATTTTAGATCATGGAGCTCTTGGAAGATACTTACTTTATCTCATGGCATGAACCAAACTGCTTTTGCAATGAAAAAAAAATTAACCTTTAAGTTTTTCCTTATACCTAGATCTTTTAAATACTGAAAAGATCTTTCATTTCTGAAAAAGATTTCTTTCCACCTAATATAAATACTATTTTGCCTTTCCTCATCCTTTTTAAAGGACTCAGACTTATTAATTTTATCTTGGGGATATCATGTATTCTATCCAAAGCTTTTGACCTCTTAATGATCTGAATTCTATCTTCATTAGGACTAGAATGGTAAAGTAGAAAGAATACAGTGTTTAGAGTCAGCACATTTAAATTGTAGGTTCCTCCTCTTATAAGTGAAGCAGTTCTGAGCAAGACATTTTCTTGCTAAGCTTCCATCTTTTTATCTGCAAAATGGACATTGTGAGGATTAAATAAAACACCATACAGATATTGTTGTTATCTATGCATGGTCTTATTCAGAGCTCTTTTCTTTATAATCTTCTTCCTGACAGTATTTGATTGCAAGAGTATTATATTTTCCTTGTATTCTTTATGCCTTGCTATTTATTCTTGTAATTTCGGGGTATTTTTCCCCTTCATCCTTTGATATTTTTGGTTCTTTTTCTGGTTCTTCTAATGATTGGAGTTATGAAAAATGAAACAAACATAGAGATGCTCCTTGATTCATGGGTTATGGTTTGATAAACCCATGTAGGTTGAAAATATCATTAAGTTGATAATGCCATTAATACAGCTGATCATAGAACATCATTGCTTATGAACACAGTACATTGTACATCATTGATTGTTTTCTGTCCTGACTGACAACTGCAGCTCCCTGCTACTACCTGCTATCCAAAGGGAGTGTCATACCACCTATCTATCACTAGTCTAGGAAGAGATCAAAATTTAAAATTTGAATTATGGTTTCTAATGAATATGTATTGTTTTTATACCATCAAAAGCAAAAAACTCTTAAATTGAACCACTGTAAATTAGGGACTGTCTCTCCCAAAATAGAAATCATCACTTGAATCTTGTGGCTGATTTTTAAATAACTGAGACAATAGATTCACAAAACAAGTGGAGAGACAGAATACTACAGATTGTGGGAAATGAGACCCAAGGGAAGGGAAGAAAGGAACTTAACGTATGTTGAATGCCTGGCATGTTCAGCCATTGCCCTTGACAGATTATTTATATATTATGTCATTTTATTTTATGCTCACTGCAGTCTTTTAATATTTTTATGGAGAAGGAAATTGAATAACAGCCAGATTGGTAACTTGCTCTTATTTATTTGAACCCTTCCTTATTACTTATCTCTCCCCATTGTTCTTCAACAGTCAACATTGTTTACTTTGGACATTGGAATTCTGTGCTAATTGTGTAAATAGAGTTAGTCACAAGTGTTCTAGCAAAAGTAAATAAAGCTTGAGTGTTTTTAAACATGGATACCACATATGAGATTTATGAAATGTATTTAGCGCTGTTTTGAGAAGCAGGTTTTCAGACTAGTCTTTAGAGTGGACTGAAGGGGTAATTCAGGAAGCCTTTCCTTTCCAACCTAGAAATGTCAACAGAAATCTCAGGTCTGAAAGCTGCTGAGTACTAAAAATGAAACCTTTCCTAACTGTCTGATTTCTTTCCCATATTCCCTTAGGGCTCAGGTTTCACTATTTTGCCAGCTATTCCTTTTACTCCTCAGCAAAGCTTAAGTGATAATTACAAATCTGTGAATTGTGCCATGACTTTAAGGACTAAATTCAATTTTAAGTGAAATATCCTCATAAATGTGGCTTATAACCATCTCTGCCCACTTCCTTCAAAGCATTTTTTCTCTCTTCATACTCTTTGCTTTTTAGCTTATACACATCTTTCTGGGGTTGGGGGTTTAGCTCAGTGGTAGAGCGCTTGCCTAGCAAGTGTGGCCCTGAGTTCAATCCCCAGCTTCCCCATCCCCCTGCAAAATACCCTATCTTTCTTAGGTCCTATGAGAACGTTCCTATCTCTGACTTTGTTAGAAAGACCCAAATATGCTAAATATCTTCTTTTGGTTTAGAAGACTATGGCAAACATTCTGCACTCACTTAAATGTAGAATAAGGAGTTACTGAACTCTTGAAAAATAAATATCATACTTTCAATTCCATTTTATATTAGGCTAGACAAGACATTTATACATTATGATTTATAAATGAACTAGCCTTGGAAGAACTCTTTTTCTCCTTGGGAATTCTACGGAGTTTCTATTACAATTGTAGATTGATTAAATAACCTTTATTTAACCTTCCCTCTTTCTTTTCTTGTCTTTTCCTTTTCTTGTCTTTTTTTCTTTTTATTTAAGTAAATGAATATTACAGAAGTCCTTCCCATGTTCAGGCCCCTATATTTTTTTTCCATTAAGAAAAACGAAGTATTACTATTACATTGGATAATTTTATTTCAAAGAACTAAATACAAGAATCATTTTCTTTACTCTGTGATATAGTTGTCCTTTGTGTTTTCATGTGACTCGCCTTTTTATTCTTCTTGAATTTTTCCTCTGAAACTGAGTTCCCTTCCTTTTTTCCTTCAAAATTGAGAAGCAAAACAAGGAGTGGCATGAAGCAAAAGTAAATTCCTATATTTAAGTGCCAGCAACCATTACAGCCTCTTCAGGCCAAAACCTGCATATCAGACACTTGGCTGTTGGGTGAAACATATGTTCTAGGCAAGGGCACTTGACTAACTTTAAGAGTGTTGAGTTTTGATACACTATTGCCAAAAATATAAAAAAAAACACCCTGTGTATTAAATTTTTGTCTGGCAGGATACGGAAGACCCAAAATATAGCACACACATGCAAATTTTTTTGGAAAACAAAGTCCATTTTTTTCACCAAGTTAGAGCTGAGAAAGCCAAGCTGATCTGACTTTTTTAGAAAGGCCCAAATACGCTAAGTATCTTCTTATGATTTAGAAGACTTATGGTAAAGTTTTCCTCCAAATTTCTCCAATTGCTAAGTTCTCCAGGAATCCCTAATCATGTAGCACTGAAAATTGGATTATTTTGAAATAATAGTATTGCTTTTGACTCGGTGCTGTTTTAATTTTCATATACAAATAAGTGATAAAATTTATAAAGACTGGCCAGGATAGTATTTGTGTAGAAAATTAAGATGTAATTAGAACTGCTTAGATTATGCCCATTCATCACTTTTCTACATCTTTAAAAAGGAAAATGTATAATCCTAAAAGTGTGTATTTATAAATAAATATGTGTGTGTATACTCACATAGAAGTACATACAGTATGCATACACATATGATCTTGTTTACTGCTTCGTGTCTCTCTGTGTGTGTGCTTGTGTGTGAGTGTGTCTGTGTGATGCTGTGCCTTGGGCTTGGGACCTTAGTTATGCTGAGGTGGTGCACTATCACTGACCTGCATCTTTAGCCTTTGTTAACCTATAAAGTGTTTTAAAACGTTCTTGATGTAGACTTATTACATAGTCTAAGTATTTTCTTGTTAAATATTAAATAGCATGTGTATTAAATATTCTAATATTCTTTAAAATATGGCACATGTATAATTTGGCATTTGAAGTTGATAAAGCAAGAATGTGATGCAGAAATTCAGCTTTAAAAAATACATGTAATGGTGTATATAATGTACTCTTACTGTTTACTCTATTTTTACAGAACTCAGATAATTTTCACATGTAGAAACATTATAATTTTAAGTAGATAAGCTACCTTGCAGGTAGAATATCATTTTTAATATTTGACTAGTTCTTTTACTTTGGGTAGAATGATAATTACACTTGGCAATCTGCCTGTCTGGTAGATAGTCAACCGTTAGTAAATATTTGTAAAATATTTAACTGTGTGATTGAGTAAATAAATGAAGGAATGTAAACAGTGCCCCACCTTTCAAACTTTATGGTCTCATGCCCTTTGCTGGATTACAAATCCTAGTAGTGCCTATCAGCAGCATTGGATTTGGAATTTTATATTATAATCACTGTACCTTGTCATCTAGGATATGTGAAAAATCTCCTAAAAAGTTTGGAGACCTCTGTTTAGGATATGCACACTTGTGTCTCAGTGTAAATTCATACCAAATTGTCAATGTAAAGAAATTAATGGTATTTTGTATTAAGGATAATCCTGGGGAGTTCTTAATGAGCATTGAGGTGGTTGATTGAAAAATAAATTCCTTTAGAAACTGAAAATCAAAATATAAACTCTAGAATTGTTGTTAAAAATGAATCAAATGAACTTGGCACCCAATTAGGAATGTAATTAATGCTTGGGTTTATGCTGTTATTAGTTACTACACAGATAAAGTTTGTTTCAGCATATATTTCCTAAGTGACTTACGTGTTGCGCACTGTTTTTTTGCACACTATATAATCAAACAATGTGAGATTTCTAAAAGCTTTAGTAATTAGTAAAGATTGAAATTTAGAATTTATATGCACATTTGTGTGCGTAATTGTAAAATATTAATATATTATAGACAAGCCTATTTCTTCTTTTTTTTTTTTGGTGCCGGGGATCAAACTCAGGGTCTTGCGCTTGCTAGGCAAGCACTCTAACAGCTAAGCTAAATCCCCAGCCAACAAGCCTATTTCTAAGTCCGCGCTAGCTAGAAAGATCTTTAACAACATGATACTAAAAGTGAAAGATTGAAGTTAATGTGAAGAGGACTGATGATAATATTTTAGGTGGAAAAGCGAATTGTGCGTTGAATTTACTTAAATTTTGTAAACAGATACAATTGATTTCCAACAATTATGTGTTTCGGGCTCTATGGCAGACTGTTATTGTTCAAAGTATTTGCTGCCCCTTCTTGGGGAAGCATTTTACTTTCTTCCCTGTTGACATCATGCCTGGAGTTATGACTTGCTTTGACTAAAGGAATATGAGTAGAAAGTGATTTATGTTTACGTGTGAACAAAAGCTTTGAGTCAGAACAGAGTTTCTTATATTCTCTTTTTCTCCCCCTGCTCTGACAATTAGCAGTAATTCTAGATACATATTTCTCCATTACTCTATCGCACAAAATAAAGATTACATATAGTGGAGCCAAGCCAACCCTTGTTTGACATATGGCATGAACAAGAAATACACTTTTGTTGTTAAAAACCCATGAGATGTTGTTACTATGACATAACTGAGGCCAGTGGTTCTCAAGCGGTAATATATGTCAGAACTATGTGGAGACTTTGTGTAAGCGCAGATTGCATTGATCATTGGGCTGCACTATTAGAGTTTATGAATTTGGTAGGTCTAGGGCAGTAATCATGACTTTGTTTTTCTACTGTGAAAAATAGCTATTGTGAAGGGAAGTTGGGTAAGGAAAGCTAGCATGGGGTTTTGTGCAAAGTACAGTTCTACACAAATAGAACTGTCTAGATAGAGAACATGTGAAAGTGAGGACCTGAACATTGGTTTCTTGCCCTTCGAAAATCCACATAATACAAATTGAAAGATCATTTTTCTCTATCTTGTGGTCTGTGCTTTCCTTCTCTGCTTTCTTCATCCGTTTCTTATATGGAGAGGTTTCTTTTACACAGCCCAAGGTACCTTTCCATCTCTGTAGTATTTCTTCTTTACAGGTTGAGACTTGAGCAGGTACACAGGTAGATGATTGGAATGGGTTCACTATTGTGTGAGGCTATCTAGGGACCAAACTCCTTTGAACAGATCATGTACCTCTCTGGGCCTTGGTTTCTTAATCTGTAAAATGTTATCTCTGGGGTCACTTCAGTTTCAATATTCCATTTTTTATACCATTCTTTTGGCTTGCGGGATTCCAATGCATTGACTCTCCCAATTTCTCTTATATTTTATATACCATCAATTAAATTCATAATCTTTGAGAGGAAGTAAGCTGGAGTGTTTAACATAAATGCTTTTCTTTTGGCTCAGAATACTTAGTGAGTCCTCTGTTAAACAGGAAATAGTAGTTTCCAAAAGCTTTCAAAGTGTTTTTGCACTATTACTCAGAGATACGTACTTTACTTATTTTAGATTTGAACTTTGGTGTTAAATAAGCAAAAGTTTGTGAAAAATTATAGCCTAATCTTGTACCATCAAATGGCTGTTCATTTTGTTCAATATGAAAACTAATCACCATATTATTTTAATGACATGGATACCAATATGCATTTAAAAATAGATTAATGTTGATTCAAAGATTCTATTTAATTGAGAACATTTCACAACCATTATGGAAGGGGAAAAACATGAAAATACTTGCCAGTCTTGAGGTCTTTAAAAAATAGATTGGTTCAGTATCATTTATAATTTTGTTTAATGTAAATAGTTTTTATTCCTAGCAATGCCATGGTTTTAAAACACTTGCTAAATTTTTCATTGGATCTACATGAAACACCATTTTGCTCTCACTTGGTTGTTGCCTGTGATTTTTCAAGTCTGAACACATGCCATTTGCTGGGGAACTACAAACAGGCCTTTTTCACTCTAGGCTCACTGAAATCACAGTCTGCTCCTTTTGTAAGTATTTTAAAGTTTGACTAGTATTCCTTTTACCAGATCATTTTGGGAGGGAAATTTATCCCAATTAACATTGTTTTTAGAAACAGTCTGAAGGTGATTCTTGGTTCTCTAGCAATTGAAGGCAGCTTGGAGCATGACCTTCCTACTTTGGATTTTAAAGCAAAAACAATTCCAGCCTTTGCAAGTTTAAGGAGAAATATGATTCTATTGGGGTTGTTACTGTTACTTTCATTCCAAATGTTTCCAATTTATATTAAGACCAGAAAAAAGTGCACAATAATCATCTAGGGACTTACAGTCACACTTGATTACCCACAACTGCTGCCTGCTTCATTAACTTTCTTTGGGTTCTTGAGGACAAAGCCAATAACTAGTGTTCCATTCTGTATGATGTGAATATAATGTAAAATATTTATAAGAATGAAAAGTATGTTTAATACACTAAGAAAACTCACCATTTAGTAGAATCCTATTGAAAATAATTGAAATATTTGAAGGTATAAGTGTTCATGAAGCACTGCATCTTCCCTGCATTTAATTTGTTGACATTCCAACCTGTTTCTTGTCATGTTTCTTACAATAGGAAAATAACATTATTTTCCCATGTTAAGTGCTATATGCAGACTGAAATTCAAACAGCAGTAAAGAGAGAAAAAATCATATTGGCAACGTAATGTATTCTAACCATATACAACAAATTTTGAATAGTAAATTGCAAAATTTTATTTAACCTATTGGAATATGCATATATGATTAGGACATTGAAGATTTTAAAGAACAAAAGAAAAAGTCTGAATTTAATTCAGTGTCAGTGTTGGCGTTCTTAAGATGAACAAATACTCTACTTCTCTCTGCTCCTCCATCTTCCCAGATGAGACCATACTCTTAAGTGAAATAAATCGGACACACGTTTAAATACCGCATAGTTTCTCTGGTGTGAGAAACTGAAAGTGTAAATAAAGACTAAAATGTATTATATTGGGGAAAGGGAAGAAAATGTCCAAATGGAAAAGGGAACAAGGGAGGGGGAAAGGAACAGAGGGACAAGAGAAATAAGAAATGAAGGATGGAAACGAAGCTTTTGTAAATAGGGAGGGAGGAGGGGGTGAGGGGAGGGGAATGGGAAAAAAAAAAGCAACAAGATATAACATGTACAGGTACAAATCCCCTATGATGAATGTTATCATTATGTACATCTAAAATGTACCATTAAAATAAAATTTAAAAAAAGAAAAAAGATGAACAAATATAAGAAACATTTATAGTTGTTGTGTAGGTCTCAGATACTAAATTATAACATAGTAGTAATATAAGTTTCTACTATGGAAAATGAATTGTGAAAATTAATTACAAAATTGTTTTAGCCATTTATGTGGGATTTAAAAAAGCAAAATAAGAATAGTTTAACTTAAAAACAAACTACATAAAATTACATGAGTAATTTTAGAATGAAGAAAACTGTCATAAACTTGAGGCATTTAAATAGACATTCTGACTTTTTTGACTTTTAAATTAAACTTTTCAATTGTATTCACTCCAAAAAAATTTATGCTTTTGATACCAATGATATTATAGTTAAATAAGCCCAAAATTTGAAGATCCAGCTATTGTTTATCAGTATTCATAGGTCTTCTTTTATATTTCTAGCCTAATGTTATCACTTGAATTTTGAGCATTTTCTGTTTAAATAATTTTGTTCAATAATATACTTTATTTTTAATACTGACTTAGATGGTTGAGATAATCAGAAAAAATAGAGTATTTTTAGAATTATCAATGTATTCAGCTATTTAAATCTAATTTGTTTTTTTGCCAATCTTTGCATCTTTATGTTTTCATATGTGATAGTTTTCTCAGATAATTTAAGGAGATGATAGAAAATACTGCACTAAGAGGTTTGATGCTGAACTCTATGAGTTAAGTTACTAAAAACCTTTTTTTGCCTTTCCTGATATGATCAGTAACAGTGTGTTTTATATATCAGTGCTCAATTAATGATCATTGAGCCAATAGAGGTTTATATATAATATTTAATATAATATTCACCAATATTTGAGTTTCCTTGTAGCTAATTCAATGAGTAAAAAAAGGAAAAATAAATCAGAGCTGCCACAATTGATTCTTATTCCCTTTTTTCATTAGGTTGCTTAATTACACATGTTCATTGGGATCACAATTTCAGAAAATTCCAGAAAAGTATTTATTTTAATTAATATACTTTTGTCTCTTCCCAACAAAACACCTACAGCACTGTTAGTAAAGATGACTACTTTGAATTTTACATTCTTTGCCACTATGCTGGTAAAATAAAGATGAATAACTTCTTAACAGTGTGCAATTTGTCCCTAAATAGTCAAGATTTGATTTTTTTAAATTAAACAATTTACACAATAAAATTAATATATGTCTATGCTTGTAAAAAATCAAAATGATATATAACATTATAGAGAATAGAAAGTTACATTTTTCTCATGTCACTTAACCTGTGCACTTCAGTAGGTAGTTTACTAAACACAGTCGCCATTTGTATCCTTTTAGAGCACTTTCTATAACATTCTATGTGCATATAATAATCAAGTTTATATTTTTCCATTAACAGTATTAATATTTTAGCATTTATGCTAAATATAGCAACAGTGTAACTCATTAATGAGATTATATAGAGCATTTTTGTATTTAATGGTGTTTCTTACAGATCTTTCTATAGTGGTTTATATTCAGTAGTTGATCTTTTTGTTTTTTAGCGATAACAGTCCTCAACATTCTTTATTTTTTATTATTATTCTTTAACCTTAAACTTAAAAACACGGAAATTTTAAAAAAATTCTCTGAATGTTTTTTAGATGAAATAAGTTCCATCTAAATTATTGTAGAATTATAAACAAGGCTAATAATCCTAGCAGCAACCACCAATTTCAAAGTATTTTCTGAGTTTTTATTTGTGTTTGTTTTTATTCTTGGTATTAGTATCTTATGCTTGCTTTTGACATCATAAGTGATTTGGAAGAACTCATTCTGTTTTTCCTTTAAATGTAGAATTTCAGAATTAGAGGTCATTATGTTAGCCATCAGTCAATTGTGGTCTCTCCTCTCTCTTACTTCCAGCACCTCCCCTTCTCTCTGCCCTCTCCTCCCCATTCTCCCCACTCCTTATGATGGGGATCAAACCCAGGTTCTCAAGCATACTAGGCAAGTGCTGTACCCCTGAGCTACATCCCCAGCCCAGTGTCTTTTTTAATAAAGAAGTTGAGTCACAAAGCTAAGTGATTTTCCTCAAAGTTGGGAATTTTGACAAATGTCTACATTCTTGGAAACATCAGGATTCTCTCCACTGTACCACCATGCATTGTCTGTGAAGAAATATATAAAGTGTTTTTTATATCCATTTGTATTTATCAAATGAATGGAGGCTGAATAGAAAAAACCTATTTTGAAAAGAATCAAAGTAATTTGTTTTCATTGTTTATGTCTCATTTGAGAACATATAATGTTGCGTCACATTTACATCATCAAGTTTCATATTGGTGTCAGACAGGGTATCCTCATACATTTATAATGGTATGAAATGATAGGGTATGGGTACAGGGACATCACCAACCTTTAAAAGTCTAATGTCATATTATTTACTTGAAGAAATAATTTAACTACAATCAGTAACATTTCTGAGACTTTATAAAAGTATTTTTGGCAGGAAACCTGAAAAAAAGTTTGATGCAGAAATCACATGGGACTACAAATTCTTCCAAAAACAATATTGTAGCGACATCTGCTGGTACCATTTTGTAATAAAATGAACATATCTCATGGAAGTACAGAACGGAGTATCATGGAAATTAATTATGGGAGAAAAAAGTCTTTGGGGTAGAGTTATTTCTTTTACTTATCATTTACACTTCTAATTCAAAATTTTCTCTTTTGATCAAGAGTATTGTTCTGATAATGGTAGTGTTAAGCTTCTCTGTGATTTCTTGTCTGTAATATGTAATTCCAGCCTAAACGTTTGCAATTGGTTGTGTATTGACCAAGTTGTTTGATGTAATGTGTCATGTTCCTTTTCCTTTTTGTTTTTTTCTGGATCTATTTTATATTATGTGTTACCTTAGCACATAATCTTACAAAGTAAAGGTTCAGTAAATATGGATTGAATTATAGTAGTTATTTTCTGTCACATATATAGACTAAATAGATAAGTCTATGTATACGCAAGTTAAATACGTTATCTTTATGTACACTTGAAAGTAAAACTAACACTTAGAGAGTGAATTGATTTGTTTTTCTTATAAGAAGAGGGGTTTTTTTGCATTATAGGTTATGGAGAAATAAAATATATTCAGTCCTTGTACAACTCCTTTATCTACACTTCTTTCCTATACAATGTATCTAGTCTCATGGGTTCAAATATTACATATAAATGAATCAGATCTCTTTTATAACCCTCTATTTGTATAACCAGTTGCTTGCTTCCTTCACTTTTCCATTTAATTAACTAAAATACATTTCAATCTTAACATGTCCAAAACAAACCTTCGATTTTGTTCTTGAAATTATTCATCTAGTAGTATCCTTACTTTCAGTAAGTGATCGTTTTGTCTTTCCATTTTCTCTGAGGAAACATATTTCAATAATTTGTAGGCACTCATAATTAATAATCTCCTTTATACCACATTCATATCATCAAGAAATTCTGCCAGTTCTACTTTTGAAATACATTCCCATTTTTAATACTTCTCTCCACCTCATACCACAACTATCTTTCCCATCGTTACTACTTTCCTTGACTCTCATCTTGCTCTCCTATAGTTTATATTCAGTCCAGTAGCCAAAATGTTTCTGGTAAAAGTTATGACAGATCATGTCACTCCTTTGCCGAGAACATTCCAAAATTCTTATAATGCCTAAAGGGGTGTTCATGCATTGTAGAACATTCCTCCCTGCACCCTATTACTGTGATGAGCTGACCTCATGTCCTACAACTGCTTCTCTGCCCCAGTTAAATAATCTGCTTGCTGTTTTCCTGACTTGCCCTGCAGACTCTCATCCTGGACTTTATACTTGCTATTTTAAACTGAAATGTCTTCTGATCAGATTACCAACTTTTACCTTCTCAGACAGACTCTTCTTGACTGTAAAATAAGAAATCTTGACTCCATCACTATGTTCTCATCTCTCATTCCTTTTGCATTAGCAGTTTTCGTGACATGACTTAGGCTTCTCTTTATTTTCTCCCTCTTCTAGCATGCCAGGTGTATGAAAGTGGGGATGCTCTGTTCTTCAGTGTTACATCCTTGGAACTTAAACCAGTGCTTACATATAGTAGCATTTAGTAATAATATTTGAGAAAGTCAGTGAGCATTAACACTTTCATGAAGAATGTGATTTGATTTACATTGTAATAACCAATTCTACAGAAGAATGAGGAACCTTCCAGTGGGGTTTGTTTAAATCTTTATGTCATGCTTTCTACATTTTTCACAGATTACAATAGTGTTTCATAGTTAGGTTAATGCTCAGACCATACTCTTGATGTGAAAATGTAGGGTGATACTCTGTTTTGAAGATTCTTTTTATGGGAATGGTTACTTTTTTGTTCTTTTGACATCGACATCTGACCCTCAATTACATTATCAGACCTCAAACACTTGGATGGAAAGAAGAATAGCCCCTTTAGAATCCTTGTTAAGACTTGATCAACACGAAATGCTTCCCACAGGGTTCTACTGAAAGAATCAAACTTCCATCATAATGAAACTGCAAATTCATTTGTATATGCTCCTTTTATACTCGAAAGCTATTTTTTCATGTTTTGTTCTGCAATTAAATTTATTATTCAGTATGACAAATACGCTACGTTGACTAGACAAAGTTGGCACAATCTTTTATCTATTCGGCATTGCACAAAGATTAATGGGGATTTTTAACAATAAGGTACGAAACCCAAAATTTGTTCCCCGATGTACGTATCTTTTAATGAATCACTGTTTTCTTTTTTGTAGTCAGTAGGCACCCAGCCTGCCCCTCACCACTCTACCCACCTAGGATTTTTTTCTGGTACTGTGGATTGAACCCAGGGCCTTCCTACTGAGTTGGATACTCAGCTCTCTTTATATTTTTTTTTAGAATTTTGTAACAGAGTCTCACATAATGCCTAAGTACCCGAGTGGGCTGGAACTTGCCATGCTCCTACTTCAGCCTCCAAGAGTGCTGGCTTTATAGATGTGGGCCACCAAGCCTGGCTATTGTGAAACACTTTCTTTGGATTAGAAAATATAAATTTATGAATTTTAATGCTAGAATTTCCCCATATACATCTTTTAGCTTGACATATGAATTCTTTTGCCTTTACTTTTATTCAATATAGGAAAGATAATTATGTAATGTGCTACTGCAATTCAGTGGTTATATTTCTGTGTTTTAACATGACCACGAAGGAGACCATGTCTGTAGTTGAAACAAACCCTTAAGTGTTTTAAAACATTTCTGTGTATATGGATTTTTTTCTGAGATTCTGTATTGCAACCTATATGTATTTATATGTACCATATTTTTTTAAAGATTTCTTTTGTGCATTTCCTTTGTAACCTTTCATACAAAAGACATACAGAAAGAGTTGTTGAGTCATATTTGAAGTTATACTTCTTATCCAAGAATATCCAGGGTCTTAATATTAACACACAAGGAGTGATTAAAAGCTATGGTGAATGTTTAAATTTTATAACATCTTATTATGGTAAAAGATACATTGTCAAAAACAGTGGGATAAGTATATTCAAAGTGGAGGGAATGTTTCGAGGGGGATTAACAGCAGCATGTCTTTTACCGTAATAAAGTAAGTATTCACCATACTCTGTGATCGCCCCACATTCATCATACATGTATGGCAGTTTCTGTCAAATAAGAACATTATGGTATGTCCTCATCCACCATAGTCACTGGATCTGGCTCTGTGTGACTTTTGGCTCTTCCCTCAAGTCAAAATGACCATGAAAGGTAAATGTTTTGCCTCAGCTCAGGCGTCTAGACAGTCATGACAGTGGAACTAAAGACATTCACAAAAGAGACTTCCAGAACTACTGCAGAAAGTGACAAGAACCGTAGGTTAAGTGTTTTTGAAGCAAGAGGAGTATCTTGAGGAAGATTGATGGCAACATCTTTTATTGTACTATATTTCTAAAAAAAAAGTAAATATTCACCATATATTTTGATCATATCTCATATAAGCATTATTGTCTCATCAGTCTTTATAGATTTCTTTAGGGGATTTTGATAATAAATCTCAAGGTGCCATTATTTAAGGTGATCAGATCTTGTTTAAATACTTTTTCTGCAAATCTGAGAATTTTTATTTTTTCTTAAGTATGATGTAATTTTTATCTTCCCCAATTAAAAATAGTAGTTTTAGCAGGATGGGTAGGAGAAAAGTATGATTTTTAAAGTCAAATCAACTTTTTTCTTCCCACTTTAAATTCTGACTGCTATAAATATTGTGACCTCTGGGAAGGTCCTTCATTGTTTGAACCTCTGTGCAGATATGGGATAAAGAAAATTCTATTCATAGAGTTGTGATCTAAATAGTGAGCACTCAAAATACTATTTGGAATTCTCTCCTTGTGCCCTCTCCCTACCCTGATCCTGTTCCTTAGACTGTTATTTATTCTGATTGGACTAAATCAGAAGGTACTGAACTTGAAGCTTTTCTGAGCTGGCTAACTCTATGTTGCTTTGCATTCACTGATTTGATAAAAAAAAAACCCAAAAAAACTGAGGCCTTGAATTGCCCTATATATAACACGCAGAGAGTATAGATAGCCTTTGTAACCATAAAAACCACTCCTTAAGGGATTGGTTAGAACGAAGAATTCTCTGCTCCCAGCCCTCATTTAAACCCAGCAATTAAAAGATCTGAGAATTGAGCCCTAAGTTACGTTAATATGATGTAGCTAAGTATTATATTAATAGTTTTGTGTAAGGTGAGTTGCTTCATTGCTTGTTGCTTGTTTGACCATCCGTAATGCTCAAATCATTACACAAAGAGTTTCACCTTTGACAACATCATTTTTAGAAAAAAAAATTTGATATCTTTGCAATTTACCACTTTATATCTCAAAATGCATTATTTTATGACCGAATTTTTGTTTTAGGTGCAAAGATGGTTTGAAAGGATTTACATTTTCAGCACTTAGGTAAGTAACGTTTTATTTATCTTTATGTTGAGTGAGAATTTATGAGTTAACTTTACAAAATATGTTTAATCGCGGTAAATACTTGTTGACTAAATTTTTACATATTTAATAGCAATTTTTAAAGTACAAAGAATATTTCCAAGCCTTTATAGGTAGTTTACTGAAAGAGTAATTTATTAGATTATTTTCCCTTAAAAATCAGTCAGATACTACTTTTTGGGCCTATTTTGTGTCTCATGTTGTAAGTTGCTAGTAAAGAAAGACAAGAACTCTCTTCAGGGAGCTTGAAAGAGAAAACTGCTCATGGACAATTACCATAAAATTAAGGACTTAATTGCGTGGTACCAAATTATGGGTAGGATGTATTCTGTCAAACACATATTAGATTTTTTTTTTTTTTTGGTGCTGGGGATCAAACCACGTATTAGCTCTTAATTACAGCTAGAGTCTTTTCTTTACCTCATGGTCCATGTCTTAGGATAGTAATTGTTAGCAGATATATACTCTATAAATGTTAGTTAGCATTAGTAGTGTATTTTATAAATAGTTTGCCATGCATTTTTGCATAGATCAGAAAATTCAGTTTCTGCAATCATTCTGTGAGATGAATATTTTTATGCCCATGTAATATGATGAAGAAAGCAACACTTAGAATGTTTGGTTCATTCAACATCACACAAGTAGCTATATACACTGACTCCAAACCCAGCATTCTTCCTGCTTATGTCCTAAGTGTTCCCCTATCTTATTCTTTAAAGTACATGTGATAGATGCTTAGTGAAGCTTATTTGCCTGGTATTTACTGCAAGTTTTAGAGGGAAAAATTAGAGTAGGCTCAAGGTTTGGAGAAGTTTTACGTGATTGTCTGCTAAAATTATTCTGAGAGTCAAATGAGTTAGTACATAAAAATACTTAGAACAGTATCTGGCCGATTATAAGTAAAAATGTCAGCTATTACTGTTGCTATTATTAATCTTATGGATTTTATGCCTTAAGCTATATTTGAAGGATAGTTTTAGGTAACTACAAAAGAGGAAAAACACTGGGTAGAAGTGAATAATATCAGCAAAAAGATGAAAGTTGTAAACATGAAATATGAGGTAGGAGTGAGAAAATCTACTTAATTACTAAGAAAATTTTATATTAAGGAGTATAAGCTATTTCTCATAGGTAGAGTAGGGTAAGATTGCAGAAAGGGGTTGTGTGTGGAGAAGACAAACTCAGGTTTGATAAGGTAGGCAGTATAGAGCCACAAAAGGATTTTGAGCAGGTTGTTGACAGTTTTTAAGAAAGATTAGTCTAGCTACAGTATTTGGGACATTGAAAAGGAGAGAACTTCAAGGTAGAAAGACAAAATAATCGGGACTGGGGTTTTGGTGACAGTGAGAGGATTAAAGAGACAAACACAAACTTTCATACTTGAAAGGAAATGAAGACCTAATGACTGATATTTTCTGTTTTTCTCATCCCCTATACCTCGCAATCCCAGAAAAAAATATTGAAAACCTAAGCACCTAAAAGAAAGTGCCACTAACAGAATCAGATTACATGCAAGGAAAGTGGTTTCGGCAGGGAAAAGTCAAGTCCACTATGTGATTAAGAATATTTTTACTTGTGGAAACTTCATGGTAACAAAAACTTTCTCAGTCACAATCCACAGCAGTGATTTTCTTGCCTTATGTTTTTCACTAAAAACTCACAAATTTATTAGAAAATAGTTTACTGCTGTTTTTCTCACACTAACTATAAAGCATTCTGTTTTAACCGAGAATTGATAAGAAAACAAAAAAGTGATTTTCCTTAAATGAAGACTCTCAGAAACTTTGCAACAGCTTGGAATCTGTTAGATATGTTTCTGTGTGTTTTCTTCAGATCTCCTTGTAATAAGGAGCTAGTTTGGACTGTCTACCCTTAAAAATTTTCCCTATAAGATTATTATAGAAAAATGTTATAGAAAATGCTTATTCTTGGTGGTATTCTTGTTGGCAAAGAAAATCATTAAGTATTATGAATTGTCATTTTATTCAGATCGTGCATCTCCTTTCACTAAACAGATTTGATTTCATTTCAGATTTCCCACACTGCAAATTGATCATTCTGAAAGATACTAAATTTATACTCAGAAGAACAGTACTAAAAGCCAAGTGTACTTATGATTATCAGATTTCATTATCAAAAAGTAATGTAGGTCATTGTATGCTGTCTTTATAGGCTTCCAAAAAGTATTATGTTACGTGAGTTTCTGACTTTCTGTCTTTTCATTTTTGGCTGTCCTGATTTTTATTTCAGACATGCTGTAAATTTATATCATGTAAAAGACACAACATTTAGTATTAATCACAAAACGGAGAGGTTACAAAAATACTTGCAGCCAAGTTTCATACTATTTCCTGGCCATATTGAACTTTGATAAAAAGAAGCTATAAAGTGTCTGATACATATGACAATGATCACCATCCCCAAATTTAAATGAATATAATCACTGCAGCAAGTGCTCATCTTATACAGATCATAATTACTCTATCATGAGAACACATTATCTCATTTGAGGAAAATTATCCCTTAATCACAAAGTATGAGTATTCACAAAGTACCCAAATTTACTATCTCTTAATTAGACACAGAGTGAAAAGCTTTAGAATACTAAACTTGCGCTACAGATTTGCAAGCTAGTATGTAGGTTATAAAGATAACTTTAATTCAGTGTTTATTTGGTATACTTCTACTTTTTACCTTAGTGTTTGTATATTAAGGATACATTGGTGAATGAGTCTGATGCAATCTCTGTCTTTAGAATTTATGGTTTAGTAAGGGAGACAGTATCAGTTGTAATTATGCTGAATGTTACAAAAGAGAAGCATAGATTATTTCAGCAACACCTTAGGCAGACCTAACTTAATATCTGTCTCCAAGGTGTGAATAGAAATAAAGACAGAAAGGAAGTAGGGAAATTACACAGAATTATTTATAGGATAGAAAAGCCCAAATGCTGTGAGAGAATAGAAACTAAGTGTCATTCAGTTCACAAATTACTTTTTGTCTGTAAGGATGGCCAGAAGAGGGTGAAAGGAAGGAGCGTTTAAGATTAATTTCAAAAGGCAGGTAAAATGTTAGCACAGATATAGGGAAGAATGGTCCAGTTAGGAAGAGCAGTACTGAGGTATTGTTTTGTTTTTGTTTTTTGTTTGTTTGTTTGTTTTTAATATGGCCAGTAGTTCAGTTGACTATAATGTATAACAATAGCTCACCTAGTGAGCATTCACTCTGTCCTAGGTATTGTTTGAAATTTGAAGTTTATAGTTAATTCAATAGGTCCTAAGCTAGTGAAATTTGTTGAGTGTGAAAGTAGCAAGAGCAGATCTGTACTTTAAGAAGCTTCCTATGAAAATTATATCTAGGATTATTTGAATTTTTACCTACCTTTCAGATAAAAATTATGGAGATAGAAAGAGTCAAGGACAGAACCTTGGGAGAGAAGCCAGTGCAGTATCTGAAAGATTTACCATAGTTTAAGATATAGTTATAGTGTACATAGTTCATTGATTAAGGAGCCAGGCTTTTGAGTGAGATTGTTCTGTGTTGAAATGATAACTAACAGTCTATTGCCTATAGACAAGATACTTATTTATGCTCCCATGGGAATCATGATACCTATAGTGCTTTGATGAGGATTAAATAATATTTGTAAAAGGTTCAGTTGACATTGTGCCTGTTGTATAGTGAGTACTCAGAAAATGCTAACTACTACTACATTCATTCAATATGTATTAAATACTTACTGTATGTTAGATGACATGCTAGTCTCACAATGGATCACTAACTCCTCTTGCCTTGAGACAGAAACAGCTTCTCCAAGGAAGTGACCACTAAGCCAACATAGCCAGCACTGGCCAAAAGAACCACAGTGCTACTGTGAGAGATGTGAGAAAGTGTTGCATTTATTCTATATAGATTTATCCTTGTGTGGTGGTGAATCCCTGTAGTTCTAGCACTCTGAGAGGCTGATACAGGAGGATTACAAGTTTCAGCTCAGCTTGGGCAATTTAATGACTTAGACCTTGTTTTAAAATATAAAATTGAAAAGGTGGGGGGAGCTGGAGATGTAGCCCTGCACAAAGGCCCCCAAACAGCAAGAATAGCCACCACAGCAAAACAGTAGTACAGATCTTAAACTCTCTGTGTATAACCATGAGTAAGAAACAAATTCTTTTGGGCTAACAGGAACCAAGGTTTCACAGATGACATCAAGTGGCAAACAAGTGCTTTGCACACCCATTCTGATTTAATTAGTTGCATGTTTTACCAAGTTTGTCCAAACAAGCTGTGTTGCCATTGTTGACAATAATGCCTTTTCCTTCTCTTTTCTAAGTGGTTATATTTTCATATTTTGTTTGTCCATATCTCCTTTTTTTCAACAATGAAAAATGCCTTATACTTTTCTTCTTTTCTTTAGGTTCATTGTAGGGAAGGAAGAAATTCCCACACATTCTTACTCACCAGAGGCAGCATACGCAAAAGTGGAACAAAGGAGAGAGGAACATAAGGAAAAACAAAGAAGAATGAATATAATTGCTGTAGTTAGGAAATTTGTGGATTCAGTGTGAGTTCTTTATCTTGATATTTTTGCACACTTTGTCACTGTTTTATGTGCTATTTACACCATGCCAGGGTATTTTTGCTCTTTTTTTAGGAAACAATGTTACTTTTTCTCTTTTACTATAAACTATATGAAGTTTCATAAAAAAACCAAGTGATGGCAAATGAATGTGTCTTATTCTTTCTCACAGGATAGTAAACCATCATATGCCTTTTAAATAGATTTGTATGAAATTGAAATACTCTTCTGTTTCAAACTAAGCAGGAACTTCAAAAAGCAGATTAATAGGTGCTAACTGAACGTTCCAGCTGTGGAAAGGAGAAAGAAAAGTTCCTGAAAGAGATTCAAGAAAATACAGAAATAATAAGGAACAAGCCTTAAGTAAAGACATTTTGTAAGAATGAAAATTTTTAGAATTCTCAGACTGAAATAAGATATTTTTCTTTTCACATTATTCAAAAAAAGAAATCTTTATGTATTATACATCACTTAACTTTCAGTGTAGACATTTAATGAATTTAATGGTTTGAAAACTAGGACATCAGTGAGTAAAAGTAATTGTTGTAGTTATTATTTTAGAGAGGACAGAAAAATTAGGCAGTATTAGAAGTTAAAGATCACTGAGGAAGATGAAGTCCTTTAAGAAATCAGAAAACCTGTCTTTGATTCTTATTTTGCCTCTACCACACTTTAACCACTGTGCATCTCAGCATCCTCATCCATTAAATGAGATTAATAAGCTCTACTAACAATTATTATAAGCCTTAAGTGAAATAACATATAAAATCACCTGATAATAATGTATGAGCACAGAGTGAGTAGTCAAATTTTTACTGAGTCTAAAAGATTGTTTCCTTGATTTTATCTTATACTGCACTCAAATCTAGGAGGGAAGAGAGAAATGATGAATGACAAGGATAATTAAGTTCAAAAATAGTTATGAGTTACCATAGTGAACAAAAGTGAGAAAAGATTCCCATTAATGGGAATGAATATATGGAATGAAATTGTGTGGTATAAAGTGTACAGAATGAAATTGTATGGTAAATGATGCTTTGGTTGTCAAAAGTGGTTGGGTCATGGCAGAACTTGTCAGGGTCATCTCAGTGGGTCCACGGGGGTAGAAACTGATGCAGAATAATGCAGAAGCAAAGTAATATAAGAGGCAAACTCTCCAGGACTTGGGAAGCCATTTTTAATGGGTGACTAAGGAGAGATTCAATGACAGTAATAAATCACTATCAGAGTTTAATAGTTTCTGTATTAGTTCTGGCAGCACAGACTGAAATGTTTTTGAAGAGGACACATAGAAGTATGAAGCGTGATGGTTTGCATGAGGCAGTCCTTCTCTGATTTTTCTCTTTTCATACTTCCAGCTTTAATCACTCAACAACTTCTCATGGCCAGATATGTCATATCATTCTAATAGTATCAGGGCTTAGATCCATGTGAACTATTGCTGTCACCTTTGACAAGGAGAAGCTGTCTGTATAATCCAACTACAGTTCAGGGTTAGATTTCTGGAAAGACCTAGTTAATCAGTTTGCAGTTGGGAGAGGTACAGAGCCAGAACTTTGCTCTATGAGTTTTTGTTACGAACAGGAAAGAGATTATGTTTTTCAACCATAGAAAAATTAATTAATCATAAAGAAATTAGACGGGCTGCTTGTTTTGGAACATGAGCCCTTCAGAGAGAAAGGAAGAGAGCTAGACTCAGATAGCTACTTATATTTTTTATACCAAAGGTGAAGCCAATGCACTAAACAGTTAAAAGGAGCATGTCTTGAACAGTAGTCCTCTCAGCAGACATGTTTTTATTAAACACTAGAGGGTTAAGTGGTTTACAGTTAAATTACAAATAACCGGCCTTTTGAAGTCCCATATGATTTCTATTTCTATATTTATTTAAAAACTGAATTTTGAATTCTAATACTCTATTATGTTTCTTTTCCAGATGTTTCCTCTCAAATATAATTAAGTATATATTTCTGTAACCCGAGCACATTCTCATTAGGATTTTTGCTCAAGTGTTGGCTTCATGGATGATTTATGACCATTATACTATGCAATAAGCAATTTAAAGCTTCCAAAGATTTGGCAGTATGTATAGGTAATATAGACGTAGTTTACATAGTCACAAATACTTAACAATGTGGTTTTTATAGTCCACATTCAAGTATTTTTACTCTAGTTACATATTCTATACAGTGTGTCAGATGGTAAGCAATAAAAAAAATTCACAAAAATCTGTTCCTTGCTTCAGTAGGTCCTAAAACACAAAGTTGCATGTGTTTAGAAATAAGTGGTGATTTTCCTCCTTTTGGAGTTAGACAGTTCTGAACAGTTCTACTAACACTCTACAAACACACATATGCTCACACACACATACATGTATTAATTTTAATTAGATTTTTTTGGCTTAATTTCAGATGCAAGCATGGACCAAGACATAGATGTTGCAAACACTATGAAGATAATTGCATCTCTTATTGCATTAAAGTAAGTGTATAAAAGTATCTGTTTTCTTAACAATAGAAAATACTTGTAGTAATAACTCTTATTAAGAAATAATTACCAAGTAAATGGAAAATTTATGATTAATAATTATCATTCATTGCAGTTCACTTTAAAAATAAGAAATCTGTGAGAATAGGTAATAACTTACCTTTTAATATTCACTTGTCAGATCCTTAAAAATCTTAATTTAGTTTGTTTAAAAATTAGCTTAGCTTGGCCTGGGATAGTAGCCCAGTGGGAGGACACTTGCCCAGCATGTGGGTGGCCATGGGTTTGATTTCCAGCATCACAAAAACAAAAACATCATCAAATATTTATGAGGTAAGAGATGATGAAGTAAGAACAAAAGAAAAAAAAGTCATTAAAATTTGCACTAATGTGTTCTCATTAGAAGTATGTCTCAGAAGATGATAACTGGGTGAGTATATGTACACTGAAATATATACACTATATAGTCGGGCACAGTGGTCTCTGGTTTTGGAGACCACTCCAGATCTGTTAGGTATTCTTAAAGACGTCATGCTAATTAGAGCATGTTCTCAGCTGCTTTACAGTAGGAAAGTTAGCCTTGCCCACTGGTATAAGTCCCCTGCTTCTGATAGTCTGACGCTTCGGCCCCCTCCATCCAGCCCTCCCCACTTCTCCATCACCACCCGCTCTGGGAAGAAAGTTGTTTTACTGCAGTTATTTGGGAACAGGTGGGAACACCTGCTGTAAGTTCCTGTTTTGGATGGCCTGTAATAGTTTCTGGTGCTTTTAAAAGCTGTTTTTTTTTTGTTGTTGTTGTTTTTGTTTTTTGTAATGTCTAATTCTCACTCTGTTGATGATAACAGCTGAGTTGTGCAACAGCCCAAAAGACAGTCTCCTTCTGGTGGAAAGGAAGAGCTGTCTGGTTGTAGGGCTCAGGGCCTGAATGCAGCCCAGTGTTGCCAGTGGCATTTGCTCAAGCCCACACTTACCTTCAGAATCCCCAAAGACATGGACAGTTTTAAAAGCAGTAGAGTACTCTTTCACTTGTACAGCAGTTTCCGAAACACTCTTTTCAAATTTGATCTCCTGCTTCATTTTTTTTCCGGTCCTGGGGATCCAACCCTGGGCTTCACACATCTAGGCAAGTGCTCTACTGCTGAGCTACATGCTAAGACCTCTTGCTTCACTTTTGAAGTGGAAAAAAAAAAAGAAGATAAAAGAAAAAAGACAACATTGCCTGCAATCTCAGGATCTGCCGGCTACTGAAGAGATATTCCTTCCAACTAAACATGATAGGTTAAAGGGAGAAATCAGGAGAACTAAGAGAAGTATTCTGATTAAGTCAGAGGTATTTGAAAAATTTAGGATTGATGATATTAAAGTATTATTTGAGTATCTGGGTGTGGTGGTGCACACTTGTACATCTGTAATCCCAGTATTTGGGAGGCTGAGCAGAAGGATCACCGCAAGTTCCAGGCCAGCCTGAGCTACTTAGTGAGCTCAAGGCCAACCTGAGATCCTGTCTCAAAGAAGGAGAGAGAGAGATGGAGGGGGGAGACAGAGAGACAGAGACAGAGAGAGAGAAGGAAAATATGCAAGAAGTACCAAACAAAGGAAATGCCTAGTGACTGTTTCAAATGTATATGAGTATTATAAAATGGTGATTTCTGTATAAATTGGAACATTATATCCATGCAGCTGACCCTATTTGTAAACCTGTGGGTGAGGAATTTATACACAAATACAGTAATGTTTTTTGAAAGCGCATCTCATTATTTTATGGACATAATTTTAACACATGTTAAATTACATCCATGAGCAGTTACATACTTTAATTACATTCTCCTGAATTCATCATACATTTAACTTTTTGCTGGTTCCCTTTACCTGCCAGCCTCTTTATTGGTGTTGTACTTTCTTTCCAGCTATCTGAAATGTTTTTCATGCTTCATGCTAGCTACTTCTCTTTTGGGTTTATTTAAATGCCACATCTTCAATAGCGTTCCCTTTTTTCTAGTATAGATTACTCTAGTGGCCTGATTATTTCCTTCATAATGTTTATTGTATAATAATATTATTCTGTAACTATTCTGTTTATTTGTTTACTTATTTATTTTCTCATTCTGTAATGAACATGTAAAGCTCCAGAAAGGCGAAAACTTTGTGTTTTTTTCCACTACTATATTTAGTTTGATGCTTGGTGTAGGATACACATTCAGCAAATATATTCTGAGTACATGAAAAGGCATATGAGTGAATTTTCAAAAATTTATTTTATTTTTGGAATCTTTTGAAAATAGTATGCAAAGATCATAATCGCCAAATCCCTGGAGTAGTGGTGAACCTGTGGCATGTGTGCCGCAGCGGGCTGTTTGCATCATTGAAAGCTCTGAAAGGTCCGCCGTCATTGCTCTAGAATAACATTATAAAGTATCAATGGCAAGATGAAAGTGTGATCATTTCACATGTTGAACAAAGAGTAGGCAATTACAATTACAGTTAGGCAAATACTTGGTAATTCACAGCCATTGGCCAATTTAATTTTTGTGTTTTAATCTGGCACTAATCTGGTACTAGGTAGTTTTAGGTAGACTAACCAGTACTACGTCATTGTAATGCTTTTTTTTTTTTTTTTTTAAGAAAAGAAAGCTGCAATCTGGAAAAACATAAAACTGACTTTTGAGACTTAGCATGGAGCAAGGCTAGGAGTGCAGATACTTTTCCCCATTCTGTTGTGGGTAAGGGAGGAGGAGGAGGAGGAGAAGGAGGAGGAGGATGGGAGACCAGTATTACAATATTGTTTTAAATTTAGTGTAGTATATCTTAAAGGAACCATTCCCTAGAGGTGTTTTAGCCTGATGCAGTTGAATTCAGGAATGATAACTTAGATACAGTTTTTTCCCTGGAAAGTTCTTCTACTCTGATAATTTCAAAATTTTGTACCAAAGATCTAAACAAATAAGGAAAGTATCATACTATCAAAAGAATCTATGCTTGTACTAACAATTAGGAATAGTTTTCTATTAATATTTCCAAAAGGATTTGGTTTTGTTAACTATTTTTTTGAAATTGCATTGCTTTTGTTTCTAAAATTCATTTGTGGTTTAGGAATTTAAAAAATCCTGGTGTCAACAGAATGTCAAGAAATGAAATTTTGGTGCATAGACAAGTATTACCAGTGCTTAGGAGACTTTTTAAACCTTTGTAAATCCAAGAAAGGTTACTCCAAGATTTCATGTTTATTTTTAAGGTCATTGTTTTAAAATTAATGTTTGAAGTTTTAGGACTATTTTGAAATTGTTGTGATATAACATTGTATTAAGTATTTTTGAGTTTTGCTTTGATTCTGAGATGGTAAAGTTCATATTCTATCAAACCTCAAAATTTGGTTGTAAATCATAATTGCCTTCCGATTTTCTCTAGGGTTTTATCAGAATGTTTAGTGTGGGATACTTGATCCAGTGCTGCCTCAGAGTCCCCTCTGCATTCAGACATCTGTTTACACAGCCATCCCGGCTGCTTTCCCTCTTCTACAATAAAGAAAACTTCCAGCTCGGGGCTTTTCTTGGCTCTTTTGTTAGTATATACAAGGTAAGGTTGTCAGAAGAGGAAAGAAAAATGAGAATTAAATAACATCGCTATTGTTAGGATAATATATGGCTTTAATATTGTTTTACTTAATGCTTCCTTTTGGCATTTTCAAATATCTTGGCATGACTAAATATGTAATATATTGAGAATTTGGTTCGTAGAATTTTCTTCTTTTAGAATTTTATTTAATATGCTTGAATACGTAGACACATTATATTCGCATGTAATATTAAAACTTCCCAGACTTGTTTTCTTTTTCAATACACAGATACTGAGAAAATAGAAATTTCCTGATATTTCTAATGTCAAAAATGGTAATATACCACGGCTGTTTTTCTTAATCCTATTTACTACCTGGTTATTATTACTTCAGACCCTTCAAGGCAGTAATTGATCGAATAAAAATTTTCTGTTATAACTTATATAAGCACTGACTGATTTTCACTTCTGTCCACTCACTATTCGTGCTACACTGCTTCAAATAACCGGTTAACATTCTTCCACCCCTTTCTGTTTATTTCTTTAAATGTGCCCACATAGGTATAAGACCACACCTAAACACAGATCTCATTCTTGACATACCACTGTCAGTAATAGCCTTTTGTTTAATGAGAGTCACTAATATGTTAGTATTACTGACATATTCTATTAAATAGAATTGAAATTCAAAATCTAAATATCAATTCTAAATGATAAAATATGTTAAGATTGACTTGTAAGAATGCACATACAGTATGCATACTGGACAGTATATATACTGGACATTTTTCACTCTTGTTAAACTCAAAATTAATGCCCCAAATAATTCAAATTGAGTTATTATGTTGATATACAAATGGTTGTATGTAAAACTTTATTCATAAAAGGTAGGTATGAAAAAATTATTTAAAATGGAAAGGAGTAACAAACTATAGATAAACTACAGGTAACCTATCACTTATTTTAAAATATTACTTGTGTTTGTATTTATTCATAACATAAACCTTTATATGTTTCCTTATGGATTATCATAAACATTTTTTAGTATCAGGTTGGTTATTCTTCACCATCACCAGTATCTCAGTGTATATTATGTTTCATTTTTTAAATTTATTTTACTCTTTATTTGCTAAGGTAACATGAACTGATAGTACTAAACTAAGAAAATGCAACTGAGTCAAAAAAATCTCATGGCACGTATTCATATATTATGTTCTAAAGCTACATGTGATTTTTCGAAACAAATTTTCCATGCCACTACGTATCTATAGGAATAAAATTAAGACAAAGATAGGCAAATATATCTTAATCTTTATATCTGTTTCTTGGCGAGCTGACCCTCTTTTCATTTTTAATGTTCCTTTGGGTCTTTTTTGTTTGGCTTTAGTTTTGGTATTTGGGACTGAACTCAGGGTCTTGGTTCTGAGCTAGATCCCTAGTCCTTGTTGCATTTTTATTTTGAGACAGGATCTTGCTAAGTTGCTACATTGCCCAGGCAGGGCTCGAACTTGTGATCCTCCTGCCTCAGTCCTCCAGAGTGCTTGGATTACAGGCATGTGCCATCATGTCTGACCTGTAATGTTCCTTTTCATCTCTGGTAATAATCCTTGTTCTGAAATATACTATGCCCAGTATTAATATAGCTACTCCAACTTTCTTTTGTTTAGCATTTGATGGTATAGTATTTATATTCTTTTAATATTTCTGTCTTCACTTAAAAAGTTGATTTCTTTTACACTGCATATAGTTTGCTCTTCCTTATCAAATGTAGTCATCTATATCTTTAATTGCTATGTTTAGACTATTTACACTTAACATACTTATAGTATTGTTGAGCTAACATCCACCTTCTTCCTAGTTGTTTTGTATTCATTCCATTTCTTCTTACTTCTCTCTTTCTCTTTTTTTCTGTCTTCTGGATTGAGTGTGTATTTTTGCATAGCTCCATTCTATCTTTATTGTTGGCTCATTGTTAATACTAAATTCTAACACTAAGTTGATTGTAACTTCGTGTTTGCCTTAAAATTTGGAGTACACATTTTAAATTTATCAATGTATCTTTAGTATTATATCACATAATGTACTTGTAATTTTTCCTTTCCATTTTTGTGCTGCACATTTATGCTTACTTATGTTATAAACTCCACAATGTATGGTGACTATTTTTGCTTTATACCAGGGGTCAGCAAACTTGTTCTGTAAAGGGCCAGACAGTAGTATTGTAGGCTTTCTAACTATGTGGTCACTGTCACTACTAGTCATCTGTGCTGTTAGAATGCAAGAGCAGCCATAGACAATAGACACATGAATGAGCATGGCTATTTTCCAATACAACTTTATCACATTATAATTAGAATTCACATATATTTTATATCACAAAATATTATTCTTTTAGTTTATTTTTCATCCATTTAAACCATAAGGAGCTGTATTAAAAGCGGAGCAGGTACAGTGACACACTTCTGTAGACCCAGCTACTTGGGAGGCTGAGTTGGCAGGTTCACTTGAGCCCAGGAGTTCAAGGCCGATCTGGGCAACACAGTGAGACCCTGTCTTAGAAAACCAAATAAGACAAGCAAACAGAAATACAGTATTAGCTCCTGAGCCATATAAAACCATGTGGCAGGCCAGATGTGGCTAGTGGGACATAATTTGCTGGACCATGGTTTAGGCAGTTAATTCACTTTTAGAAAAATTAAAGATGAGAAACATGTCTTCTAAATTTGCCTTTATTTTCCTGTTTTCAGAGTTCTTCATTTCTTTTTTAGATCTAAATTCTTGTCTGATACCATATTCTTTCTGCCTGAAGAACAACCTTTTCTGGTAGCACTAGGAATGCTGCTGATGAATTTTCTCCAGCTTTTGTCTGTGTAGAAAAGGTCTTTGTTTTACCTTCAGTATTAAGAATATATTTTCTGTG